>VSMD01110955.1:0-12504 GCA_008750895.1 Mirza zaza
TCAGCTCTAAGAAACAATGGTGATATAGCACATCTTATATTTTCCTGGTTAGAGCTGGAACCCATACTACTAAGTGAAGTATCCCAAGAATGGAAAAACAAGCACCACATATATTCACCAGCAAACTGGTATTAACTGAGCAGCACCTAAGTGGACACATAGGTACTACAGTAATAGGGTATTGGGCAGGGGGGAAGAGGGAGGGGGGCGGGTGTATACATACATAATGAGTGAGATGTGCACCATCTGGGGGATGGCCATGCTGGAAACTCAGACTTGTGGGGGGAGGGGGGAAAGGGCATTTATTGAAACCTTAAAATCTGTACCCCCATAATATGCTGAAATTAAAAAAAAAAAAATAAGTTGGATTCCACTTAAACTCTTCCAAAAAACAAAAAAAAACTATACCTCAGTTAGGAAGAGATCCTACAAATAAAGCAAAATAGTGTTCCCAAAAAAGTCAGGGACTAAACAAGGATACCCGTTATCATTACTATTATTTATCATGGCTCTAAATATTCTGGCCAAACAATAAGAGATGGGGGAAAGAAAAGAAAAAAGAAAAGAAAAGGAAGAGACATCTAGTGAAAAGGAAGAAGCAATATTTTCTTATTAACAAATGATATGATTGTGCACTCTCAAGAGCCAAGAGAATCACCTGAAATATTCTTAGAACCTCGAAGAATTCCAAATGGGTAGATACAAGGCAAATAGCAATAAAACACATAAAAATCTAGAAATAAACATGATAAGAAATGTGTATGTAATTTCCTATATGTGAAAATATAGGACATTTTACTGAGCTATAGAAAATAAACAATGAATAGCAGGCCAAAAAAAAAAAAATGGGAAAACAATCCAAAAGACCATCAATAAAAGCATGGATAATTGTGATATATTCATGTAACAGAATACTACATCAATGAAAATGAAAAAGTTAGACCTATAGTTAATAACATGGACAAACCTAAAATACATAATGTTTAGTGAAAAAAATATTATGGAATTTTCTACAGAAGAAAACCAATTATATATATAAAGTTTAATGTCAAGCAAAAACAATACTGTATAATATCAATGGGCATATTCAATATGATAAGATTATATTTCATAAGCAGCAAATTTAAAGCAGTGGGTACCTCTGAAGGAGAAAAGAAGAGAATGGGATTGGGGAGAAGCATAAGGTACTTCAACTGAATATAGCTAAAGGGAAATGTTGAGATTTGGTAACTCTAGTACACAGATGTTCACTCAGTTATTCTCTTTATTTGTCTGCACATCTGAAACATTTCATAATTCTTTTAAAATTAAAAATATAGGCCCTTTGCTATGACAGGGGGCCCATTCAGCATCGTGATGAATGTATCTTGCTCTTGCTCTGTAAACCCATCTTGCCCCTCCTCAATAAACTTCATTTCACACTTGACCTTGCTTAAAAAAAAAATTTTTTTAATATAATAAATAGGTAAAAACAAACAGTGGAAGCTTAGTTCCCAGCTTGCTCTTACATGCTGCCATTCTCTGTAGGCTGAAGTTAACATTCGAGGAGAAAAAAATAAGTTCCCTCCAAGCCCACTGAAAGGTAGTATAGCTAGACCTCGTAAGAATTGGAAAGCAGTCTCTTCTCTCCCTCACCACGGGTCCTCTACTCATTATATAGTCTGGACCCTCAACCACACAAGTTCACAAAACGTTTCAGCTCCAGAACCTGCACTGACCATATCTCCACGTCTCTTAGATCAAATTTGTGAGAGTATGTGATCGACCACTGCCAACCCATGGGCTAGCTGGCCTTCTGTCAGATGTCTACATCTAATTCAATCAGCTTTGACTGAGAGGAAAGGAGTAACGTAACCTATAGGGACTCTGTTCCAGGGTTCGTGGCAGGACGAGATTCAGCCATCAACCTAGTTTAATGGGGAGGAACTGGAATGGAGCCCTGCTCAGAAGCAAAGGAGGAGCAAGAGGCTGAAGTACTCTCCTGCAGTCTTTCCCACACTCCCTGAGTGACCATCTGAAAAGTTGAAAAACAATAATTCCTCAGATTCTTGGCCAGACAGCAACCCCCATGAGCATGTGAGAGCCAGGAGGAAATGCCGCCGTGACAGGGGGTGGGGTGGGGAGCGCCACGAAGCGTGAGGACACTGGTCACCTGCAGGGAAGGGCGTCCACACCACCCTGACACCGGCCCCACACCAGACCCACTCTCCACCCCAACCCCTCAATAGGGTCCTCTTCCGCAACTCTTATCTCAATAAGCTGCACCTCTATTCACCCTCTAGCCAGAACCCTGGGCATAATCCTCCCCCTCCCCCCCCATGTGCCCTACAAACGCCCTACGGCAACAGCCTGTGCCTCCACCCCCGAGAGCTTCCAGTCTTCACCAGCTTCTTCCCATTTGCCATGCCACCCCCACCTGCTTCAGCCCGCTCTCCTCTCTCACCTGTCTTCTGAAGGAGCCACTCGCAACTCAAGCAAAGGATCCTTAGACCTCTGAGTCTGAGCCCCATCCTCATTCAGCCTCCACCGCCACATCCCCACGCTGGTCAGCCACAAGGAGGGCAGTGGCCGGAGACAGTTAGGGTCACGGCCATGGCCCCTGCACTCCCTGGGGGGGAGAGACAGTCTTTAAAAGATAAACAGAAAAATGATGCTAATTGTAAATTGGATAAGTGCTCTGAAGGAAAAGCTCTGTGTTCTTTGAGACTGCTGAACCAGGGACACCCAATTTCAATCGAGGCAGTCAGGAAAGACCTCTCTGAAGAGTGGCTTTTGACCTGTCGGAGTCACAGTTCCCTTCTAAAAACCTTTCATCACTTCCCCTTTTCAAAGACAAAGATAACCCAGGGCAGAGCCAAACATAACTCAGTTCTGCTTCCCTTCCTGAACTTTCCTCCACTTTCTCTCTAGCTCCCTCTCTCCAGCCACCCTGGACACCTCTCTACTCCCTGAAAATGTCACCAGGGAAAGACCTTCTTGTCCATTTCCCTTAGCCAGTCATCTGTCAGATGTCAATTAAATGTCACTTGTTCCAAATAGCCAGCCCCGAGTACCCCTGAGGAGGGTCTGCCTGAGTCTGGGTGTCAGATATATTGTTCCTTCCTTATACCAAATGCTCTTGCAACCATCTCTTCAAAATCTGTTAGAAACCTAGGCTCCATACCAGCAGGGGAATTCCTGTCTTGTTTCTCAGTATATCTCCAGGGCCTAGCTTATTAAAGGTACTTAGCACATAACTGCTAAATAATCAAAGAAATGAATGAATGACTTCACTAGCTTGGCTTTGTAGAAACTCAGAGCCTCAGAATTGGAAAGGACCTCAGAAGTCACTAAATCAGACATTGCAGACATCACAGTCTCTTCCGAGCTTTGCACCTGTCTCTCAAGCTTTTGGTGAACTACTCACAGGCAGGGACAGCACATTATTAATCTTGGTATCTCTTTCCTCTGCAGAATCACTAGCCAGGAAGTGCCAAGAGGATCCTGATCTCCATCCACAGCCTAGAAACTATGTGGGAAAGAGCCCGCAACTGACTTGCCTGCATGGGATTCCAACAGATCCCACCGCAAATGTGCCCATCCTGGCTCCTGCTGCTTAATGTCCTCATCTGCATAGTTGCATCCAAGGTCACTCCAAACTCATGGCCACCCTGCCTGTCTGTCATTCCACAGCACTCAAGTTTCCCACACTACAACATTCCATTTTCTTCCAAGAATCCCCTCTCCAGGCACCACGCTGTGCCTCTGCTGCTGGCTGAATGCCTAGAGAAGCCCTGGGCTTCTCCTCGGCACTGTGATCTCTATTATAGGGAGTTAACAAGGAGCCAAAGACCACCCCCCACGCACATGAATGCGCACGCGCGCACACACACACACCAGTGAGCTCCAGAAATGGAGTTTTCTTCATTTCCCTGGCTTTGGGGCAGCCTCCAGCTTTAAGTCCTCCACTCTCAGCAGCAGCCTTTGCCTTTGGGAGAAAGACAAGCAACTTTAGAGTGATATGGAAATCACCCCCTAAACATTTGCAAGCCTTGCAGGACTTGGAGCTGGTCCCAAACCAAATTCAATCAGCCCTTTCTTCCCCCTACACTTGCTGCCTCCAGCTGAGACCCATCTCATACAGTGAAGCCCAGTGAATGAGGTGCACCTGACAAGTCCCAAGAGGCCCCAGCCCCAGAGAAAGTCACCAGCAGAAAGGAGGAGCGGGGGAGGGAAGGAAACGGAGCCAGGCCTGGGACAGCTGCCATACTAAGCCTGCTTTTGACAGAGGCCTCTGCCTGCACTGAGAAGGACCTTCAGCTAAAACATGAATTTACACGGCAAGGAAGTGATCCTGCTGGCCTGTGGGCCCAGTTCCTGAGCTTTTAAAGACTGAAAATGTTCAGCTTCTCAGTGTTTGACTCAAAAAGCCCTAAATCCCTCTAGCTTCTCAGATTAATAAATGATATTTGCAACTGGATACTGTGATACTGATATTTCTCCCCATCTCTTAGCCATAAAAACCTAATTGTAAAGCATTCATTGAATTCAATCCTCTGATGAGACAATGAAATTTCAAAGGATCCATAAAGAAAGGCTGAAGAAAGCCTTTAGCAAACAGCCCTGTGCGCTCCGAAATACAACAGTGTGTGTATAACTGTGTCTTCCTAGCAACAAGGAACTGGGGGACTTGGGAGTGGAAGGGAAACCAGAAGGACAAGACACTGACCAAAGGAATGCAATGGTGACTGTCGAACTGTAATTCCACAGGGCAGCTACCTGGGACAAAACCCAAGGTGTTTGCCCTAATCCTTCTCAATACTGACGGTTAAACGATGCTTTCCGCAGCTGTCACACATCGTAAACTCCCTGCCTGCCATCGGCACATGCTAACCAGGATTTCCCTAGCAAAGCCCCCACTAAATCCTGTTACATCAAACGAGTATCAAAATATTTGCAGGCTTTGGATACTCTTACGTGATGTCTCTCTGCTCACATTGTCACAATCTAAGCATCTAAGAAGAGCAAATCCAAGGGGAGTTAGAAAACCGAAATGAGGAAAACACCTCTCCCAGTGTGGGGTTAGAAAGCTGTCTCCATGCTTTAAGCAACAACAAAATGCCGCACTGTGTCGTGCTCTGTTGTGCTTTTTGGTTCCATAGCCCCCGTGTTGAGGGAAATAAACCCTAAGCCCTGGAGCTGGATGGTCATAAGTTTTCCCCCAGGCTCCATGATTTTGTGACCTTAAACAAAACACTTAACTTCTTCGAGCCTTGCTTCCCTGGGTAGGAATAGGGGTCATGATGGGAATCATATCTACCTCTTTGGTATATTGTAAAGGCAATAATTAATATTATCAGGGATGTTTGTGATTTGTGAGAGCTGCTGTGTTCTTCACAAAGTCCCTGAGATAAGCAAAAGACCTCAGCAGCCGGCCCTGCTCAGATGAGCATCACCAGGACCTACAAAGTTACAAGAACGTGAAAGCCATGTTTGCTGATCCTCACTGGTAAGTGATACAAAATCCTCATGAATTATACAGGACGCCTCATGTGTAAACAGAGATATCATTTAAAGCAACAAAGTCATTTCTGAATTGTGCTTCAGTGACTATGAGCTATGGATTCCTACTTCACTGCAACTTCCGATTCCCTAGATAAATCCCCTGTCTTCCAAAAGAAAACTAACAACACATCTTTACCTCCCTTTCGAGGACAACTGACTCTGGAAATAGACACGGAGGCCCTGAGAGCACTGCTCAGCTACCCTGTCCCACGAGGGCCTCTGCTCCTCCTCCCGGTGTGTTCTAATAATGGAGACATGTCCCAAGCCCGGCTCCATGCAAGTGGCTGGGTCAAACTCACTTCCTGCCTACAGTCTGTTTCACTCCTTCTGGGCCCCTTCTGCACAAACCCACGATGCAGCTGTGTTTGCGCTAACATTCCTGCAGGGGGGAGAGAACATTGCTGCAAGGCAAGAAGAGGATGATAATTAAAACAAACAATAAAATGAAAATTTCATCAGCATTTTCAGCATATGAGTTTCAACGAGTAGCATTTTAACACGGAGCTGGGACAATTCCATTTTGGCAGACATCCTAAATCCTTTGAAGCAGGGAGTCTACCCATGTCCTTTCAAGAGAGAAGTCTGGCTGGAGCTCTGGGGAGCTGGCCAGGAGAGGGTATGTTGCTCGTGGCCTGGGTCTTCCCCTTTCTATGAGCCCGCACTGTGCTTTTGCAGTGGGATTTCGAGAGCTCTGGAATACCATGCCTCTAAGAGGCAAATACGAAGGAGAAGGGACATCCATTGGGCTGAATTAGGCCAATCATCTCTGCTTCGGGAAATCAGACAAAGCCAAGCCAACTGGCTCCTGGGAAGAAGACGTGGCCAGGCCAGACAGGACAAGGCTGAAATGAAATCTAAAGAATTCAAAAGGCCCCAGCTGTCCTTCAGAAGAGCCAATCAGGACAGAGTGCCGAATTTCTAGCGCCCAGAGCTGGCGGTACAAAAGAGAGGGAAAGTGGGCAAAGGAGAGTTGGGAGAAGATGAGAGCAGGGGAAGGGAGCCTTCTGGATTCCAAAATGCTCTGTGGTGATCACAGTGAGTAGCTAAGAGGTCAGGTTGTCACAGACAAAGCAAGGTCCAGGCCTAAGGGGGCAAAGGTCTTTACCTCTCAAAGAGCTATAGGGCACAGCCCAGCCGAGCTGGAGCCGACGGAACGCAGGGACAGAGGGGCAGCCCCAGGAAGCCCAGCGCCCGTGCCGAATGGGAAGATACAAGAATCTTCATAATCACCTGAGACTCCCTCTACAAGGGAGACACCCAAGAGAAAACCTGCCAACCAGACATCACCATTTGTATCCTCAGCTATTTTTAAACGTGTTTCGTGTTCCTCAATTTCCTTTTTAGGTATATTGTGTATTCAAAGCCTGATTTTTTTCCTGATTATTAAAGCAATATATATTTGCAGCAAAAAAAAAAAAGTTAAATACTAGTTACCTATACTCTCCTCCACTTCCTAAGCTAACCATAGTTTCTATGTCAGTGTCTATTCTATATTCCATATATATACACATATTTATAATAACTATTGTCACAAGTTCAAGATCATAATGTACAATCTATTTTGTAACCTATTCTCCCCACCCAAAATACCATGAACAGTCTTCCATGTTGCTTCTGTCTCAATCCACAGCTTTTTATGATGAATAGAACGCACTAACACTAGATTCAGTCAAATGGAATTTATCATATGAATCAGGAATCTCTTACAGAACCCAAGACATGCCAGCTGGGACGCAGCGACCAGCACCCCCCGAGGCAGCTGGGCTCCCTGCCCAACGCACGGCGCTCTCTCCCTGTGGCAGCAGCAGGGGACAGCAGCCACCCAGCCCCACCAGCTTCATCCTGAACGCATCACACCAGCCTGCTAAACTCCCAGTTCCAATGCCCGAGGTAGGTAATGCAGCTGACTCGGTTGATGTCATCTTACACCCTCGAAGTAATCGGCTGTGGCTGGCGGGAGTGGGAGATGCGGGGAATTGGTGTGCCAGTCCATTAGAGAAATGGACTGCCTTACAAACGTTATTTACTGTTTCTTCAACGGTATGCCAGGAAAACAGCTTGTATTAGTCAGGGTAGACTAACTGCTATTTACCAAAACCCACAGGCTTATTTCTTGCTCACACCCCTGGCTCCAGCGGACCAGTGGGGATGTGGCGGGTGGGGGCCCAGGAGACGTTGGCCCCTTCATCTGCGGCCTCTCCCATAGGGCCTTGGAGTCCTCTGCCACACCTTCTGAACACAGAAACTTAATAGCTTCTGATCCACTTGCTTCCAGGCAATTCCATTTGCAAAACAAACCCATTTGAGGTCCTTTTAGATATAACTCTAAAATATGCTTGATTTCTTTATTTCCTCCCTCACCCTCCTGCCTTCTCCACAGCTGTCTTGGGGCTACACGGAACAGTAGGCTTGAATGCGACAGCCACACCCCAGTCTAACTTGTTGTTTACAAGACCAAGTCACTTTGTTCAATTGAAACATTTTAATGAGTCTCTGTCTCCTACAAACTTTCTCAATCATATCCCTTACTGTTAGGAAGCAGCCAGCTTTTCCAACCCCGCTGGAGCAGATTGTATTTTTCAAAAAATGGCCATAGCGATCTTGCCAGTCTCATGCATTCTCCCAGAGCCTTGACACTCGGCCCGCTCACGTGCGACTTCCCTCCGTCTGCATATGTGCTGGCCTTAGTGACCTGGCAGTAATGACTGGCATGAGGTAGAGGTGACACTGCCTGACTGCTGAGGCCAGGTCATAAAGGGGATACAACTTCTACCTGGCAACCCAGTCACCATGCTTTCAGGAAGCTCAAATGCACCCACATGGGGAGACTGAGTGGAGAGGTCTATGTGCAAAGGCACAGAGGCCCGAGCCAGTGGCCAGAATCAGCCACCAGACACACGAGTGAGTGGCAGACGATTCCAGCCCCCAGCCTCAAGTCTTCCAGCTCACCCCCCCAAACAAGGTGTCTCCACTGTGTCCTGTTTGAATTCTTGATGCACAGAATCTAGGAGCATAATAATGGCTTATGACACTACATTTTAGGCTAATCTGTCACACAGTGATAACAGTTGGAACATGTTTGATGCCCCCACATTTCTGTATTCCCTCTCTTGCTTTTTATTTTTCTTGCAAATCATCTCATTCCTTCCTAACTTTCTTCTTGTAATACCTTGCCCAAGGCAGACAATAGAAGCCCCCATACATAAACATGTGCACACTGCTAATATTCTATTTTCCAAACACTCCTCCCAGAGCTAAAGTCCCAGGCACATGGTCTCCCTCCCAGATCATCCCTGTGAAGTTCTACCAAATGCTTCGCCACAGCGACACAGGCCTGGCCAGCCTTCCAGCCTCCTGCGAGTGTTTCCTCACCACCCACCACCTGACTGTGAAGCCCATGTCCCATGTTTTAGACTTTTTATTATGGATACACCCACTTCTGGGACCAATTCCTAGATTATTCAAAGTAGACTCACTTCTGTAACAAAAAAAATCCCATCGTTCAGCGGCCAAACACTATGGGGTCTTGTTTATTGCTCCTGTCTCGGTCTGGCGCATGCTGGAAGGTCGCCGCTCAGGTGCAGGCTCCTTCTGTCCTGTCGATTCTCCACCACCAGCGCTCTGCAGCCTCCCCCAGGCCCTGTGAGTCCTGCAGCATGGAGGAGGATGGTGTGGCCGGTGCCTGGGGGTAGCACACCCCACCTCGACCCACATAACTCTAAGGAAGGCTGATCCCATCAGCTGTGACCCCAGGGACAAGGAACAAGTTTGATGAGCGTCTAGCCATCAGCTCTACCCTGCCCCAGGCAAGGAGGAAAGTTCAGGCACAGCAGTGTTGTCACAGAGTCCCAGCACTGTGGGGACCAGGCCGTCCCAGGGGCTTATCTTAGGGACGTGCTCAGGTTTGTCTGGCTACTGCCAGGGTGGTAGGCAGAACAATATACCCCAAAGGCATCCGTGTGCTTATCCCAGGCCCCGCGAATACCTCACCTCACTTGGCAAAAGGGACTTTGGGCCCAATCTAACGACGTGAATCCTTAAATGCAGAGAAACCTTTCCTGGCTGAGGCCAGAAAGGAAGATGCTGTCAGAGAGACGCGACGTTGCTGGCTCTGAAGACAGAGGAAGGATCACGAGCCAAGGAAACCTAGAGCTGGAGAAGGTGAGCGGACCCAGAAAGGAAATCCAGGGAGGAACATAGGCCTGACAACACCTTAGCTCCGTTGGACTTTCAGCCTCCGGAACTGTAAGACAGTAAGTTTGCGTTTTAAGCCCAAGTCCGTGATCATTTATCACAGCAGCAACAGGAAACTCACTGCCATGATACAGCCAGTAACTGCTCTCAGCTCTAAATTCTGAGCCTAACATTTCCACACTTGGTGCCCAGGGCTCCGGTAGGAATACCCCTGCGTTCTTCTAACTAGGATCTGGAAACCCTAGGGACGGCCTCTGCGAGAACCCTGGCCCGCTTACCTGCACCCACACTCTGGCCCCCTTTACTCCCCTGCACCTGGACGCCACCGCCCGAAGGAGGGCACCCCGGCCAGCCAGTCAGCACCTGCCATGTTTGAGTTCCGCTCTGCGCACTCGCTGTGCAGACAGGAGCCCGCCTGCTGAGCTCGGCCGCTGGCAGAGCAGAGCCAGGCTGGCCAGGGACTGCCAGGGTTCTGCCCAGAGGCCCCACATGACAATCTGGCCACCATGCTCCCTACCACCTTCAACAACTGCCCTCAAGAAAGGATCCGGATGTGATTCCCCTGGTGGCTACATCGATTGACACCTTAAAACACTGCACACACTCATTCACATGCCCAGGGAAGATAGGCCCCTGTAACAGGAATCTATGGTGTAAGACCAAAGGAAAAAAAAAGAGAGAGAAATATGGAACTTTAGGCAGCCGATTAGGTGAGAGTAGGATTATTTGGGTCTCTGTGTTTTCTCAGGATGCCTTCAATTACCAATATTCTACCTGTCTATAAGTGGAGCCTAACCCAGCCATAAAAATATACACATACTTGGGGGAAGAGACGAAGAAGGAGAGCTAGGAGGAAGGAGAGAGAGATATGAACTGAGGACACAGGCAAGGAACTGGATCATACACTGGCTAAAGCTTGGGAAATGGCACCCGTGGGGTTAAAATGTGCTTTAAAGTCTACCAGTGGGAAGGAGCAGAAAGGAGCAGGAGGTGGCAGGGCGGATGGCTGACGTGGGCTGAGGCCCCACGTTTTCCAGTGCTCTGGTGCACAGTTAGGTTGCAGTTCCTGCCACCAGAGCAGGGCGGGGCCCACCCTGCAGCCCGCCCTCCCAGGGGCCTCTGCTGCTCCTTCTGGAATCGCAAGCTCTGGCGGCCCCCACCTCTCCCTGGAACAGCAGGAGAAGCTTCCCAACCCTGTGAGGTTTTGAGATATTCCCTCAACAGCCTCCCAAGTCCTGGAACAGCCTCTCCAGATCCTCCGGGGAATTCCTGACACAAGGCCAACTAGGATTCCCTGATGAGCCATAAAAATTGATTAGCATAATTAGATCAGACACACCATGATATCGCTACAGTCCCCGCTGCCGTCTTCTCCCTTCATTAATAAAATGCACACCCGGAATATAATTGTCTAGTCCCGTCCTTGCTGGCCCTGAACCAGGTCCTGCAGGAGAAGGGATGGGGACAGCGAATGGGCCTGGCTATTCCCAGTCCCTCACACTCCCGCTCTGCCCCTGGGCACCCCAGACCCGCTGGACCCAGGAGGAGCAGCCTGCCAGGCGCCAGGCTCCTGGTGGAGGGAAAGTGCACATGGGAGGCGGAGAACCAAAGCTGACCCGTCGGTCAGAGATGTTCATAGAAAGACTTTCCTGGGGCCCAAGGGCAGTCCAGTCCAGACGGCATCAGAAGACAGTGAGCTAGGCAAGCACAAAAGTCCCCACAATCTAGAGACAGTAACAACTGGACAGTCACTGCGAAGATATTCTGTCTAAACTGCAGACAGTAATACGGGGAAAAGTTAGAACTGAGGGACTTCACACAACCTCGAGGTACCTCTGTTTCACTAAAATTGTCCACGGGCCTTTGTTCCGCCAAGCCCCTCTCAAGTTTTATCTTTATTCCAACCCTGTGATGCTCAAATTTTGGCGCTCTCTTCAATTATTCTACCGAGCACGGGATCCCATTCCTTCCTGAATAAAGAAGCTGCAAGGCGCATGAGAACCTCAAGCACCAACGCCAGCTGGGCAGGGGGAGCAGACCCTGCAGCCAGTTCCCTGTCCTCACACCTGCACAGACAGCGCATGGCTGCCCAGGAACCCGGTAGGAGAAAAGTAGAATGAAACTGAGTATTGTACAGCAAAAGCCATCCTCGGCTTTCCTCCCGATGGAGGTACCATTTCACGACCACTGAGATAAGGGGTCAGAATCAAAATATATCCACAGAGAAAGGACATGAGAGAAGGCAGAGGGATTTCCTTTTGTGAGATTTCATGTTATTAACAACAACCCTAACAAGAAGAAGTGACATTTATTAAGCACTTCCGGCCCCTGCTAAGCATTTCTCTATGCATTCTATTACTTAATCCTCAGAACACTGCTGGGAGGGAAGGACTAATATTGTCCCATTTTTCATCCAAACTAAAGCACAGAAACATGAAGTGCCTTTCCTCAGGCCATCCAGTTGCTTCAGGCTGAGCTGGGATTCCCACCTGCTCTGCGGGGCTCTAAGCCACCTGCCCCCCTGCGGTTCTGATGCAGCCCCTGGCACTTGTTTGGGGCCCCAGGCTTGCAGGGAGGATCCAGACACCTCCCATTCGTTCGCCCTTCAGGGGCTTACTGAGTGCATACTACACGCGCAGCACTGCTCTAGCGCTAAACACATCCGAGAACGGAGCAGGCAGAATCTCTGCTGTCTTTGTGGAGCCTGGTAGTGCAGAGAGACAGACAATAAACATGAAAATTAGAAAATCACACACTCTGTTAGAA
>VSMD01110957.1:0-45279 GCA_008750895.1 Mirza zaza
TATATATATATATATATCCCTACCATCCAAACCCTGAGGGATGCATTTACTGTAACTTTGAGATATCAAGGAAAAAAATTGTAACAGTTATGGCAAAATGATCATGTAGTGTTTTGTGCACAAGGCTGGGAAAAGCAAATTCCTGAAAACTTGCAGATGCAGGATATGTTGTGTTTGCCTTGGATGCAATCTTTTACATCTTTTTCTTTTCAAGTGTTAATTCCTCCAGTATAGATAATCTACTCTCTTTCATGTCTCCTCCTTGGGCAATACATTTCAAAGATTAATATAATATGGATAACATGCCTGTGTGTCTTGCCTAATACAAAATACTGAGGATATTATTTCTGGTTTAGGGAGCTTGGAGAAATTTATATCTAGGGGTTTTGGAATGCTCAGTTATCAGAGAAGTATTGCTGTGTGCCTTGCCCTGGCAGTTTGCCCACGTTCTCAGTGGGTCATTAATAAAGGCTACAATTGCACCTACGTTTAGATTTGCTTCTACACTGACTCAGCAGTTGCAACTGCCATCTTACATTGCCATGGATCATTAAGAAGTTTCACCTGTCATACTTTTAAAAGATGCTTTATTCCTCTTTAGGTTGGAGCTGTTTTTCTGCCCTAACTTACATTTCAAAACTGAATTTTTAAAAAACAGATATCTAGGGGGAAATGTTTTAAAAAACAGCTCAGATTTCAGTAACTAGTGGTTTCAACTTCAGTTCCTTTGTGACTTAAAAATCAAGTATTTATTTAGAAAATGCCTTCAGCAAGAGTACAGTTTGGGATTTATATCATGTTGCAGATTAAATTATTGCTTGCTTACTTCCTTCAATGAAATGCATAATTAATATTTCATAACACGTTTAGATTAGTAGTTACATTTTTTCTTTTACTTAATTTTCAAAAGTCACTTAAAGCCATCTGAGCCCCAGTAGTTTTATATCACAAATCATAAATCAAGTTAAATGTTGGAGTCAGGGAGCTCTAATGCTACATTTAAATCCAAAGCATTGGTAAAACTACAGTTTATCTAGCTGTCATCCAACAATAAATAACCTTAAAAGTTTCACAGCTTTTTTGATAAACCAACCACAATTCAAGAATTAGAAGGTACTACAAGAAATTAACTATAAAATTATAAAGAATATGTAAGCTCTACTTCTATTACTTCCATACACAATATTTTAGTTTGGGACTTTATAATTTTGAATTTAAAGTTTGAACTTGAATTTATATTTTGAATATTAATATCATAACTTCTTCAAAATCATCTTATAAGCATCACCCTGAAGATATATTCATTTTAAAAAGTATTTTTTGAAGTATACCAATGTCTATTTGTGGGGAGGGAACTTTATAATGTTACAATACTTCCATCTGAGACTAAGAAAGCACATGATCTAACAACCATTAATCTGTTTCCTTATGTATGATTGGTGTGGGGGAAAAAACTCTAATATTGAAACATAGTCCTTTTCAAGATATCTTGCACCATAGGAGTAACAAATAAGCAATAAATAATGATGATATACTTGCATTTTAAGGAAGTCCTATTTTCTCTTTGTTCTTTTCATTTAACAGTAGCAAAGCAAAGCAAAAACAAGTAAACAAATAATATAATAAAAAGTAACAAAATTAGTATACAACCCATAATTGGGGAGATTTGCTGTGTTTGTATTTTTAGAGAGTATGCAGTACGACATACAAGTGTATGCTGGCTTTTGAGTCATGCAGATACACTGACCTTTGACTCAGCCACTTAATTGTTTTGGTACAACAGGAAACTTATTTAACCTCTGTAAGCCTCAATTTCCTCAACTTTTGAACCAAAATAATACCAAAGTTAATAAGACCTGCTTCTTATCTGTAAGAATTATCCCGAAGTAATTTATCTAAGTAATAATAATAATTCTATTGTTTTTTTCCCCAAACATTATCTTTTTATTGTACAGCTTTGATAATATGCAATATTTACTCATAACTGTTTATAATGTTGTCAATAACTTATGGTGATGCTTGTGTGTAACTTACTCCCCAATCATTGGGCTATAGACCACGCTACAAAATAATTATTCACATACCAGCTACAAACATTTAAATTAAAAAAAAATGTTACTGACAGGTACTTGCACATAAAAAGCATGCTATCTTTCCCAATAGAACATCATAATTTTGCCTGCATTGAAATAATCCACTTATTTATAGTAAAACAAATCTTGCTTTAAACAAAATATCACATAGACAGATGTATTCTGCAGTACAAAAGCTTCATTTAAGGTTGAAGTAATAACTAAGCAACAAAGCCAATGACAGTCACAATTTAAATGAAAGTTTACTTTAGACTCTGTTGCTCAGGGAAAGCTTTACACAGTAGGTGAAACTTTGGCTAGGTGTGGAAACAGAGGTGGGCTTTTTGGACAACATTGTGGGAGGGGTTGGTACAGTTATTCCAGGCATTGTTATGTAAGTTTAATTGTAAAATGTAAGCTTTCAGAATCTCCATAACTCCAAAAACTCAAAACACTGTATATTAGTATCACCTGAGAGCTTGTTAGAAATATAAAATCATGGAAATTAACTAGCCAGTTGCTGAACATATAGTAAAAACATGCATTGGGTGTAGGGCAGATGGGATGGGGAGGAGAGGATGGGTAAATTTACACCTAATAGGTGCGGTGCACACCATCTGGGGGATGGACACATTTGAGGCTCTGACTCGAGTGGGACAAAGGCAATATATGTATGTAACCTAAACAGTTGTACCCCCATAATATGCTGAAATAAAAATAAATAAATAAATAAATTTTAAAAAAGGAGTTCATGAAGAAGAGTCCAATGGCAATCGCAGCAACAACAAAAATAAAGAAATGGGACTTAATTAAATTAAAAATCTTCTGCACAGCTAAGTAAATAATCAACAGAGCAAATAGACAATCTATAGAATGGGAGAAAATATTTGTCAGCTATACATCTAATAATGGACTAATAACCAGAATTTATAAGGAACTCAAGTAAATTAGCAATAAAAAAAACAAACAACTCCATTAATAAGTGGTCTAAAGACATGAACAGAAGCTTTAAAAAAAAAGATAGACAAATGGCCAAAAAAAATATGAAAAATACTCAACATCACTAATCATCAGGAAAATGCAAATTAAAACCACAATAAGATATCATCTTACCCAAGTTAGAATAACTTTTATTAAAAAGTTCAAAAACAATAGGTGCTGGTATGGATGCAGAGAGAAAGGAACTCTTAAACACTGTGGGACTGAAAATTAGTACAACCTCTATGGACAACGGTATGGAGATTCCCCTAAAACTAAAAGTAGACCGACCATTCGATCCAGCAATGCTACTTCTGGATATTTTCCCAAAGGAAAATAAGTCATTTTATCAAAAAGACACCTGCACCCGAATGTTTATTGCCACACAAAATTCACAATTGTAAAATGTGTAATCATCCCAAATGTCCATCAATTCATGAGTGGATTAGCAAAATGTTGTACATGTATAGTGTGAAATACTATTCAGCCACAATGAAGGAAGAATTAAGGCCTTTTACAACAATTTGGATGGAATTAGATACCATTATTCTTTATGAAGAATGGAAAAACACACACATATACTCACCATTAAACTGGAACTAATCGGTGAGCACGCATGTACATAGGAGGAGATAAAACTCAGTGGAAATCAAGCATGGGGGAGGGGGAGGAGGGGGCAGGAGCAGGTGGGCAAAAAGCTGTCTAATGGGTACACTGTCTAATGGGACCACTCATTGCCCACTAGGGATGGGCACACTTATAACCCTGACTCAGGCATAACAAAATTGATACATGTAATCAAAAACATTTTTATTCCCATAATATTTTGAAATAACCAGCTAAAAAGAAAAAAAAAATCCAAAATATTGAGCCCTACCCTCCCTCAAACTCCTGTATCAAAATCTGGATTTTAACATGATCCCTGGTTGATTTGTATTTACATTCACCACGTTTCAGACAGTGCTTTGTAGAGAGTACTTGGAAAGAGTGATTGCCAGACTGGCAGCATCAGCATCACTTAGGAACTTGTAAGAAATGCAAATGCATGTCCTTACCCTAAACCTAATGAATCAGAAACTCTGAGGTGTGGCACAACAGTGTGTGATTTAAAAATCACCTCTAGGTGATACTGTTGTACACTAAAGGTTGAACCACTGCCTCATGCACCTCATGACAATGTTTTAGTCAAGGACAGACAGCTCACACAAGATGGTGGTCCTATATGGTTATAATACAGCTAAAACATTCATGTGGCATAGTGGCATCTTAGTCGTCATAGCATCATAGCACAATTTCTTTATTTTTTTATAAATTTAATGTAGCCTATAGATACAGTGTTTATAAAGTCAACAGTAGCATACAACAATGTGCTAGACCTTCATATTCACTCACTACTCACTAACTCACCCAGAACAATTTCAAGTCCTACAAGCTGCACTCGTTGTAAGTGCCCTATACAGATGTACTCTTTTTTTTTTTTATCTTTTATACTGAATTTTTACTGTACTTTTTGTATGTTTAGGTATACAAATACTTAGCACCATTGTGTTACAATCACCTAAAATATTCAGTATGGTAACATACTGTACAGGTTTGTATAGGCCTGTACAGATTTGTATAGGCCTGGTATACCATATAGCGTAGATGTAGTAGGCTATACCATCTAGGCTTGTATAAGTGCACTCTGTGATGTTTTCACAATGCTGAAATCACCTGAGGATGCATTTCTTAGACTATAACCCTGATGTAGGGTTATGGTTACGTCACTGTATAGGAATCCCCTTGGTGCTTCCTTGGTGCTAATGCCAGGGTCTGATTAAAGCTTGGTGACCTTAAAGTGAAGCTGAGTTTGAGAGCCACTCATAAGAGATCATTTCTGCCAAAATACATTACATTTATTCCAAATTATTCCACAACTTTGTCTTGGGGCAAGAGTAGAGAACTTTTTGATAGCAACAGTCAGTAGCTAATCATCAAGTATTGATTAAGTAAGTAATATGTGTCTTGTATAAGTAATAACTACAACAGCCCTGTCACCCTGTCACCTGCAGGGAGGAGGCACCTCAGATAATTAGGACTTTCTACATATTTAGCATTCATGTGCATGACTAGTTATTTATGTTTGAGTGAGAAACTCTATCATCTGTATATTTGAAAGACTTGTTTTGACCTGTGGTGTAATTGATTTCTTTCAAAAGCTATGCATTTTATAAGTGTGTCCTGCTGAGTTTAAAGAAAAATACACATGGGATCACAATTGCCTAGGTAATTTCTACCTTAGATATAGTTTCACACAGTGCTTTAAGGATATACAAACAAAAATATCAAAAACTAAACTCTTGTACTTTTTTAATTGAAAATAAACATGCTTCCAGTTGCACACTTCACCATATATTAGGCTGCTTTATGAAATTCATCTTTCTGATATCAGCACTTAAAATCATAAATGGCATATATGCCTTTGATATAGGAAAAAGATAGGAGCATAAGTATTAAAAGCTAAAAAGAAGTATTAAAAGCTAAAAATATAGTCTATATTCATATTTTCATATGTTTCTTATCTTTTCTGATATCTCAGAAAACAGAAGAAAAGACTATCTCTCCCCTTCCCTGATAATTGAGAAAGCAAAGCAAAGCATGATTAACATTACAGAAATATTGTTATGAAGATAGCCCATGATTTAAGAATGGAGCCTTTATAAAAAGCTGTTTTAGGAACAGTATCTCCTTGCTCCTCTCCTATCCCTTCCCTTGACTTGGGCTATTGGCATGTGTGATAGATAGCTGAAGTGTAAAGTGTTTTCAGGAACTCTGCTTGATATATACCAATGTCATATAACCAATATGAATCCCGCTGTGAGTGAATTGTTTGTCTGCAAAGATCTCTTCCTTTGTGGTTCCCATTTCATTTTGGATTGCTGCTTGTGTTTGTTTAAAGCTACTGCCACCTCTATGATTGTATGTACATCTCATGGAGTCAGCTGCAGTCCAGCTGAAAGAAATAAAGTGGTATCCCAATACTTTAGTAAAGATATGCATTTTTACAAATAGGACCAAGTGATTTTTATCTGCAAAATATACATTCTTGGAAGCTATGATGATGCAGAAATTGCACACACACAAACACACACACACACAGCTTAGCTGATATGTGTTTGATTCAAATACATTAACTTTTATTTAACTCACACTAGATGCAAATACTACATTGGATTTTATTCAGTTTTCTGTGTTCAATAACAGAGTCAAAGTTAGATAAGAGGTTGGTCCAGCAATTGATCCAGTAATTGCTGGGATAATGCAAGAGAGTTAATATCAAAATTCTGACCCTGGAAGAACAGTAAGGGATGAACAAGATAAATTCATCCAAGGGGCACAAAAGTGAGCCTATTGCAAGATTCAGAACCTGAGGATGGAGAAGATGTACAGAATGAATGGACTGATTTTATGGCAAGTGACCAGCCTCAGAGACTGATTTTAATGCACTGCAAGAAGTATGGCTTTGTAGCTCATGTTTACAGGACTGAACTACCTGCTCCTAATTCTAACCTCAGACTTCTGAATGCCAATAACCAGTGTCCTACTATTATATAAGATTGATGCTCTGCTCCCTTAACACATCCCAAATCTTATTTCAGGTAACTATCTCAAAAATCAAAATAAAAAATTTGTCATTTGGCACTCTAAGACAGCTGGAAGCTGATAGTGGATCAGTATGTGTTTAAGAGTAGCACATTATGGAACTTCACAAAAAGGAAGATGCCCTATTTAGAAGGAATGTAAGCAATTACCTCACAAACAATTATATTTAGTGTTAAGGTCAGTATATTATCACATGCTATTAAATATAACATTGAATTTAGTATACAGCTATTTTTTAGAGTTAGAAAACATTTTGTGAAGTATAATTGGTGAAGAGCTGCTAAGACTGATATTTGCAAGAAGAGAAAGAATGTTTTATTTGTGTTTGTAACATTAGGGACAAACATATTATCTATAGCAGGAAAAAAAAGCTTTTGCTATTTTTCAGCCTCTTTTTTCAAGTCTGTCTTCCCTTTTCTAAGGAGGGAAATATAATCTGGCTGTTTAGAATATGGTTTCATCAATCTTTGGTTAGTCTGGTAGGGTGTAGTAGGATGGCTCACTGTGTTAAAGGGCCACACCTATGACTGACTTCATTTGTCTCTCCTCTTCAATGTGGTAAGTGGGCCCAGGGTTGCTAGAACTGTCCTACTGTGTCTATGGCCCTCTTCTATTTTTTATGTTGCCATAGTGCTTGATAGCATAGCTCAGCGCATTTCCACCACTGTGGGTGGTATCAACTTGTAGGTGGCACTACTCTGCAAATTTTTGTCACTGACTGTTTTGAGCATAAATTTTTACATGTGGGATTTCTGGGTCAAAGATAAATGGCTATCTAATGTAATTAGATGCTACTGCCAATTTTTCCTCTAGAAATTGTACTAATTTGTAATCCTATGTATCATAGTGCCTATTTTCCTACAACTTCACCAACAAAGTGTATCGTTAAGTTTTTGAACATTTGCCAATATGAAAGGTGAAGCATTGCCTCTCAGGGTAGTTTTAATTTATGTTTATATTTAGTCCAGTTGAGAATCCATTCATGTGTATTAGGGCCATTTATAACTAATTTCCTGCATAGCCCCTCATTGTCTTTTGTCAGGGTTTTCCTAGCTATTTTAGTATGTTTATGTTTCCATATATGGACTTTAAAACAAACTTTTCTCTATAAAATAATAGTAATAATAATAATATTCCTGGCATTTTGTTAGAACCATTATTTTGTGTGAACTTATTTTGAAGGCATACAATAAACACACACAATGAAAAGTTAAAAAAAAAATCATTGCCCTCACTCACCTTTACATTTTATTGTATCTATATATTTCTTTTCTGGGGCATTATTGCACATTTTAATTTTCTTAAATTCAGACTTATTACTACATGTATAGACCTTATATATTAATATATTTTTATGCAATGAGAATCTAATATTGGCTTAACAAGATAAGTTCGTCCCAGCTGGCACAAAAGTTAGCCTAGTGCAAGATTCAGAACCCTGAGGATGGAGGAAGATGGGCAGAATCAATGGACTGATTCTAGGCAAGTGACCAGCCTCAGAGGCTGAGATCTCCATATGATTTAATAATGATGCCATCGAGTACACAAATGACAAGCATAATAAAACACAGTGAATAAAGTGCTGAATCTCTTCTAGTATTTAAAATGAATGTGCTTTATTGCCTGCCGTTTTATTGGCTTGATGCTCCTAAAAGAGTGCATTGTATTGAGAAGCATGTAAGCAACTTGTTTACTCGGGGAAAAAGAAAGTTTAAGTTCATTAGTATGTAGGAGATTTAGCCACAAATGCATTTATATATTTCCATTAATATAAAACAGTGAGGTTTTTCTTTGACATTTCTGCATTTCTGAAGTTGGAATGGTAGTGAAATTGATGTCAAAAGAAACTTGACATTCTCAAGGTAGATGAATAAGTTATAATGTAGTTGTTAGTACTTATACTCATGAGAATTAAGCCAAAGCTTTGATTTTACCTTGACATTATTCTGTCTGTCTGAAGAATGCTAAGGAGGTTCAGATTGAGAACATGGGTTATGAAAACAGTGTTGTTCTGTTGCTATGCATAACTGCAGAATGCTGAAAGCAAAACAAGCCTCAGTGTGTGAAAAAGCTTATTTCTAAACTCTTAATTATTATCTTGCATAAAATCATAATTATACTTCCTTACAGGGATTATCATCCTTGTAGGGATAAATTATGCTCTTTGAGCTAGTTTCTTTTCATTTTTTAGGTATCTTACATTCGATGTGATCTTGGATTCAAGAAAATATGCCACATTAATTTACAAAAATCTTTACAGAGCTCTATCTAAATGTTAGGCATCGATTGAACTACCATTCCAATAGGCTCTGTCTATATATGCAGTAAGAAGTCAGAATATAATAAAATTGAAATGTATAATTATGCCCATGGGAAAAAAAAATTCATGGACACACTGAAATATCCAGGTAAGTGAGGCAAAGGAGTTTTTTTTTTTTTTTAACTATTCAATTTGTGTATCTTAAAAATAAATCAAGTTCACACATAATAATCAAGAAAATAATATAATTCTAAAATTATCATGAATTTAAAAATAATCTGAAGCAAGCCATTTATTTCTTTCAGGTCAATGTGAATTTCTAGCAGTAGGTTAGAGTTGCCTCCACATGAAATGCTGCCAGCAAAGAGGACATCTTTCCAAGGTGAGGAGAAGTCGGAAGGAATATGGAACCATAGGGGAAAATCAGGACAGACATGACAATCCTGGAGGGGAAGTTTACAAAGAAATCATTTCTGTGCTGGGTTTTGAGAACTACAAAGGATTCAACAGGAAGGACATAGAGTAAGGGTCCGGTTTTGAAAGCATAGAGTAAAAATTGCGGCAGTGTCAGATGGAGAGCCAGCTATTTCTAAAATTTCATCTAAAATATAATAAGAACAGGGATCAGTCACCAAGAAGTAAAGCTTAAGGTTTAAAGAGCCCTCCTCAGAGTTGCATGGGGAGCATGAAGAACATAACAGCACAGAAAGTCTGAGCAGAAATGGACCAGGTAAGCAGATTTGCTGTCTCTCAGGAGAAACAGGGACCTATCTGCCGGCCATGTCTCTGGGGAGCCTGGCACGTCCAGACTTAGACTCAGAGCAGTAAAGCCCATTTCAAATCCCTGTTGGTTAGTATAATTGCTTCACTGTCTCTCTGTGAAACTAGGAAAAGGGAGGGATTCTGGGACAGAAAAATGGATTATAATCCTGATGAATGGGAATGATATTGGAGCAAATAAACAGAGGGGTAAAATAATATACTATTGATCAGGAATTAGCGGTATTTCAAATAACAGAACTAGTCTCTTTAGTGAGATCTTAACTTGCATTTCAAAAGCTCTCCAGGTTATAAACACTAGGTAATAATTATAAGTAAAAGGTAGATAAAAGAGAACATCATCCCATTTGGCATGTTTATTTCACAGGATTTATATTATAGAAAATAGATCATATGTAGAGGAGAGGTCTAGTTCTGTATAAGTGTTGATAATGAAGAATCCCTTTAAGTATATTCAATATTATATTCTTAAAACATTTTTGTATTATATGCACTTCAAAAAGTGTTCAAAAATGTCTTTCACTTTAATCAGGAGAAATAGACATCTGTTCTTCATGAACCTTTCTGCTACTGGGTGAAAAAGAAAAGGAAATTCTATGTATAGTTCAGTTATTATACTTTATGGTCCACTAAGTTAAAAAAGATTCTGACCATCTGTCACCACATATATATTTAAATTGAAGACACATTTTCTTTTATAATACAGTAGTGGTATTGCTCCAGATGACAAATATATCAGTTGGGTAGGCTTTGGTCCCTAATCCCTGGGCCACCCACTGCTCCTGGTCCATGGCCTGTTAGGAACTGGGCCGCACAGCAGGTGGTGAGCGGTGAGCGGCAGGCAAAGAGCGAAGCTTCATCTGTATTTACAGCCACTCCCCATTGCTAGCATCACTGCCTGAGCTCTGCCTCCTGTCAGATCAGTGGCGGCATTAGATTGGCACAGAGGTGCAAACTCTACTGTAAGTGTCCGTGTGCTCTAAGTGGCCATGGGATCTAGGTTATGTGCTCCTTATGAGAATCTAATGTGTGATGATCTGAGGTGGAGCTGAGGCAGTGATGCTAGTGCTGGGGAGCAGCTGCAAATACAGACTATCATTAGCAGAGAGGTTTGACTGCACAATAAATGCAATGCACTTGAATCATCCCAGAATCACCCCCCATCCCCTGCTCCATGGAAAAATTGTCTTCCATGAAACCATTCCCTGGTGCCAAAAAGGTTGGGGACTGCTGGCCTGAGGAGAAATGAGATATTCTAAAAGATAATTATTATTTCAAGTTGATTTTCAAGAATCATTGTTAGTTCTCAGTTTAGTTTAGAATTTTAAGAAATAAGAGAGACTCGATCCACTAATTCATTAAGAACTTTTTTGTGGTGGGCAGGGGGAAAATTCCTTTAGTTTAGAAATATGTTAAAAATGAAAGGAGTTTATGGTTTGGATTCTAGCACAAGTAATGTTATTAAATTTTGTTAATGATTTATGGCCTGAAACAATTCATGACATAAGAAAACCCCAGCCATTTTATGATTTAGTCTCCTTCCTCCATAATCTCAAATGGGTAGGGACAATCTATCTAAATCAAATTCAATGCATTCCATTAATTCAACTCAATAAGCATGTTGTACACTTATTCTTTGCAGAGAGCACTGTGCTGAAAATAAAAAAGTTGATTATATTCAAGAAATTATGTATAACAATGTAAATAATCAGGAGACTCACCTATATTTTGGAACTTAAGTTTGTCAATGGCCCAGTAAAATGGTCATCTACCTACCCTTTAGATATATGCATATTTAAATTTATTTTAAAAACTTTAAAGACATAGATTTGTTGAGACCTTTTAAATTTGATTTAGGAATTTATGTCTTCATTCATGTAATTATTTGTTCATTCAACATTCAACATGAATTCATTAAATATCTATTATTAATTTTTTATTCAGAAATATACTAGACATTGAGACCACAAGTTAAAGTTCATTCTCTCAATGAGCTCATGACCTAAACATAGACAAAAACACATAAAATATCAATGAGAGTTACTGTCTTGTAGTCTGTGGGATGGAAATTAAGAAGAGCTTCTTAGAAGAATAGATTTCTAAGTGGAAGTCTAAGTAATAATATATTTGGCAGACTAAGTGAAATGCCTGTCAATTGATTGCATTGTCCTCTTTCAAGAAGCTTTTAAATGTGAGCAGTATTTAGACCTATCACTTTCTCCTAGTGACTCTTTGGACCTGATTTTTCTGCTTATAACACATGATTCCATTACTTTGGACACAGATGATTAGGCTAGAAATGGATGACTGAACCAAAATCAGTCATCTATTACCTGGGCATTAGTCCAGATAGCTAGTGTGCTAGATTTTACCTTGCCAAACAATCAGAATCTGTCTCTTGAGATAGTTAATTAATTATTAATTCACTCATTCATTTATACTTTCAACAAGCAATAATTTATCATATGTGCTAATTGCTGGCATATGGAGATGAATATGACAGATCAATATGGTCTCTGCCTTTCAGGATCTTGCAATAACATTAGATGACTGAGACAAACAAGCAAGTGACACCATGAGAAATACATGCTATGGTGAATCAATTATATGGTGTAAAATCTCTATAATCCTATTGTATTATAGTTTTATATTTATATATCCCTCTCTGTATTTTATTCTATAAAATGCATAGGACTAGTATCTTAATTCACTAACTTGGACTTAGGTGTCTGTTAGGATGGAACCTCAGGAGTGCATTCTAGTAAAAACAGTATCTAATATAAAGTTAAGAAGGAAGTAATCAGGTGATGCAGCAGGAATACCATTACAGGATTCTTTCTTGGAAACAAGGGTGATGGGAACTGCGCTATAATCTGTAGACACAAAGTAGTTTATCTTTGCTTAGGCACTGCATAGCAGCAGGGTTGTAGAGGGGGATATTAGACATGATTCTGAAATGAAGGTGTTACATTTACAGAAAATGTATCAGTAGTATGGCTTATCCAGAAAATAATGGGAACAGTGAAGCATTTTAGAAATGAAAATTCTGGAATCAAATTTTCATTTTTAAAGTAATATTTAGGTTGCAGCTCAGGATATAGATTGGAGGTATCATCAGTTCAGAGTATAGTAGTCTGCCAGTAATCTAGGGAAGAGGTAATGGTGGCCTCAACCAGAGTGTAAGCACACAAGGAAATAATTTCAGTGATAATCAGAAGATAGAACCATTGATTACTGATTAAATGTGTGTTAAAGAGGAAGAAAAGCTAAAGATTATGAGCAGTCTTCAAGATTGAGCAATTTGACAAATAGCAAGAATTATTAAAAATGGTTCAGTTTTAGTCTTACTGTATTTGGTGTGTTTGAGGAATGCCAAGTGAAGCTATCTGATAGAAAATTATTTATACAGCTAAGGAGCTCTGCAAGAAGATCAGGTCTCAGTTTTCTCTTTGGGAGTTATCAATACATAGTTAATGAAAGATATGGATTTGGATGAGATCACATCACTAAAACAAAAATATTATAATGTGAGAAGCAGCCATATAAAAAAAGACCTGAAGGGCACCAAAACATGAACAGAGTAAGAAAAGCCTAATAAATAAGAGGCAGCAAAAAAGAGGAGGACAATAAAATGGGAAAGTGTGTTGTCCTAGAAATAAAAAAAAATATACTGAAGAAATCAGTGGGCAAAAGTGCCGAGAGTCACCAAGGGGTGAAGACTGGAGGAGTCGTTTTTGGGAGTCATTTCACATTTGGCAAAGTGGTGAATGGGTTTGTGTTTGAAAGCCAGATGAGAAATATAAGGAAGGTAAGGCAGTGAAGTATAGATCTATTTTCTGAGATGTTTTTCTTTGAAAGATTAAAATAGAGTCAACAGAGGTAAGGCATAGGAAATCTCTCTTTATGGAGTAGGCTTAATTAGGTTTTAATGCTTTAGGGAGGGCATAGTAGAGGGTGAAAATGAAGATACCCAGGAAAGGGGACTCATTTTAGATTGGAGAAGAGATAGTTCTTAAATGTAGACATAGGAAAGGAGGCAAGAATGCAGTGGACTTCTGTGTTCTCTTAGTAGTGGAAAGCAAGACCAAATACTGAAATTCTGGGGGAAAATGGTCAGAATCACATTTTTTGCACAGAAAAAGCATAGACAGTAAATAGGAGAGATTACTGGCGGGGGGAGAAGACTGCAGTTTAGGCTGGAAACAATGAATCAGTGGCATATTCTGTATGGTTGTATAATATTTTTTGGCAGGAGCAGATATTTAGATTGATTCCACTTTTCAATGTTTCTGGCCTTAGAACAACTGAAGGCAAAGGGACAAAAAAGTTGGATTTTGGAATGAGCATTCCAAAGAAGATGGGTTACACAATTCAGACTGGATAAATAAGGAAGGGAGGCAGGAATGTTATTGGTGGATTAGAGAAAAGTAGATGGAATAAGGTCTTGAGTCTTAAGAGTTTGAAAAACAGATACAGTGGTGAGACTACATGAGGGTTGCATTACAGTGAGAGTGGGATATTTGAACTTAATAAGTCAGAGATAAAACAGTTCTAGATTTTAACTAGGTTTTGCTGTAGCAATATGAGTGGTAGTCAAAGTGGACTAGAAATGAAGTTTATTAGAGGTAAGGAGATCAAGGATGCAAAAGGGAAACGATGAGATTGGCCATTCCTATGGATGCTAGAGTCATTCAGAATTATTACAGGTACTAGCATAAAGAGACAAATTATTTTTCTGGTCTGTAAATCTTCATTAAGATTGAAATCTTCATTAAGAGAGCCCAGGGAGTGTGATACAGCTGAAAGGCAAGGGCTTCTAAGGATGAGCTGTTTTTATAAGAAGGTGGAGGAGTCATGGCTGTAGATACCACTGCAAAAGAAAAGGGCTATCTCAGCTCATAATTCTGAAGACTGCAGAAGTTCGGAAGCTGTGGAGAAGCTGGATTCCATTAGGACATAGTGGTGAAACAAATATTTGGTGAAGACTGTGGGAGCACGAGAGTTTTATATCATGACATGACACTCGAATAACTAGAACAATTGAAGAATAAAGGAACTAATTTGTTCAGATGAGGAGAAAGAGAATGATAGGTGTACAATAATGACAGAGAAAAGAGAGCATTAGAATTGTTATCTCTTTATGCTGACGCACAGTAAGAGTATGTGTGGGCAGCATGTTGCCTTATGCTGGTCAGACAAGAGAATCAGTGCAGTTACTGCCAAGGACCAGGAGGCATTCAATCTTCATAAGAGTTTCCTGTGGTTGATCAGCCTGGTGACAGATTGCTCCTCTGTTGTGGGGGAGGTAACTGCAGTTCTCTGAAAAGAACGCTGTACAATTAAAATCCCTCATCAGAAGGGATAGAGACCTGGTCTGTGTGCACTGAGCCCAGCAAACAGCTATTGTTTTAGAGGTCTGTGTCTGAGTGGGGTGATGGTGTGCTGCTTGGGGACACGTGTAGGGTGTACAATCATGCTGCCTTCTGAGGAGAGATTTTGGTGAACTCTGGGGCTGTGAGCTGCTTAACTGCTTTCATGTGATTTCAATTTTATGTCTTCTGATGCCTACAAAACGTAGAGTCTGGGTAAAAACAAGCTTTTTTCTATCTGAGCATTCATGACTTTCCTTATGGTGCTTTCATAGCAATTTGAGCCATATAGAATGTGTCAGTTTATTCAATCCCCATGTGATGCTCCGTTAGGGATCAGAACTACTGAATAAAATTTGATGATAAATATTTTGACCAAGCCTATTTATTTAATGACATGCAAGGGAACTTGAACATGTGAACAGCTAGGGTTGGTGAAAGGAGAGTCTTCAAGTTTTCTGTGTGGTTTTTAAGGATCCTTTTATCTTGTCTACTCTTACTCCAGTTACTAGTTTTTATTTAGAATTTCCTGTTTCTTGTGTTTCTGGACTCTGGGATTCCGGACTTTTTCTGGACCATGCAATAGTGAAAGCCATCAAGATAGCTTGAGACTCTGCTATTATAAAATAATTGTTAATCATGCAGTGCCTCTTTAAAATACTAACTCCTCTGCTATGGTGCTGGTTGTATATTCTTTCAGGCCTTCTCATTCTTTTAAATGCATTTTACTTAACAAAATCAATCTGGAATGACCTCTGATTACAAATTTTGATTCCCTCCGTGTGTCTACAAAGCTCAACTTCTGACACTTTTGCTCTTATTTCTTAAGATTTTTCTACTACCTAGAGAAAGGTTATGATTGCTAGACAACCTGAATTTTATTTGAGTTAATCATTTTAGAAGGTTGACGGAAAGATTTATTATTCTTCAGTCTGATTTGTATTTGTCCACAAATTCACAGTCATTCTAACCAGAGGCCAATGTGCTTGGTGCATTGTGGGGGAAGAAGGCAGGGGCAACTTTCTTTCTCTCTTTCTTTTTAAATCTTTAGTGTTCAAAAGAGGAACCTTGTTGTTATTCTTTTAAGTCTCAGAACCACTGGACTAAAGTGATGAATCACCTTTTTGTCTCTTGTCTTTTCTGTGTTCTTTTGTATGATTTTGTAAACATAATGCTTTTAATATTTATGTATAATGATGTAAGACAAAAGTAGTATGTAAGAGTATGCCTTCATAAAAACTTATTCAGTTAAATTAAGCATTTAATCCTTCCAAATGGTATTTATAAATTGAATATTCTTCTATCACTTATTATAAATGTTAATAACAACAATCTATTACATAATTATGATATTTGGAAAGAATAATCAATGCATTTTTCTTAAAAATGCAGCAATTATCTTCTAATTTTTAAAATTTTATTTCAGCTATAAGAAAAAATATTTTGGTTATAACCTTCCTTTTACTTCATGCAATTTAATTTCCTCCTTCAGTGTTGAATTTTGGTGTGATACAACATTAAGCAGTACATTTTGACAAAATGAAAATAGAAGATTGATCTTTTCCAAAGTAATTATTCAAGTAAAACAATTTATAATTTCACTATGGTTGTAGTTAGCCATCTGCAGAACCCCTGTTCAAAATCAATTTACAATATGCCCAATTGTATCTGTCTGATTTATAATTAGATCACTGAAATAGCACAAAATTAACCAAGTGTTTTATTCTTCAAACTCCAATAAGAACTGTACTTTGGAGCCATATTTTTTCTTGGTTATAAGAAGATCAAAAAGTTTAACATGTGACAATGTAAATATGTCATTTTACTCATATTACCATTTCTTCATAATTTATTACAAAGATTTATATAAATCCTGTTTGTATTAATATGAGCTTCACATATATATATATATATATATACACACATATTATATATATATTTTTTGTTCTCTTTCCAGTTTTTCATTGGTTCCTATCTGGTGTTATATATCTGGTGCCTATCTCTGATCTTTGTGTCTGTAGTGGTGTTATATATGTTTTTTTCCCTCTCACATGGTAGAGGAAAAACTTCCATACTCAACCATAATATTTATGCTCAAAGTATTGTAAATCTTACATATATAAATATATACTCAAAAATTATACCCATATACAGAATAATTAATAAACTCTTGTTTAACAAAACCTTGTAAAACAGTTTTAAAACACTCAAAAGTCATATGTAATACCGTTATTTAATGAACATGTAAGCAATAAAAAGAGATAATCTCTTCTTTCTCCTAGCAAATCTTCCTAACAACCACCCATACCACTATAACAACAGTTAAAAGTTGAGAGTGGATCATAGACTAAAACTTTTATTGGAACCAATTACCTTCTGAGCATGGAAATAATAATTGAGGTTAGGATCATACTATCATGTTTCCAGTCCATGGATAAATGGGTAAACCTAATTTAGAATGAGATATTTTGGAATTTTTCTGCACTGAATATATTAAAAAGTTCAAAATATATAGATAAGAGAAACAGATGGAGCTCAGTGTTGAGAGAGTCATACCAATTAGCCTTCAACCTGTAGCATCTATTTCCTTCTTTACATTTTTTTCTTTTTTTTTTTTTTTTTCATTTGACCCTTGATTTGTTAACTCCAAACTCCCATCTGTTCTACCCTACAGCTCCTTCAGTGTGACATGCTCCTTTATTGGCTGCTCTGGCTATAAACTCCTTTCTCTTTTCCCCATATTATTTTTCTTAACTGATCATCTGCCTCAGGTATACTGTACAAAATTCCTGCCATTCTGTCTGTCCATGGTTTATTTCCTAAAAGTTCTCACCCACAGCTCTCTTTAAGTAACTTTCTCCACATGGCTAACCTCACATTCTTCTACTTTTGGATCCAAGGGTAAGCTCTTATGTCCGGGTGACTTATCTATTGAATGGTACCTTATAAGGTGGTGTTTCAAGGCTCTGCCTAAAGTGGAATAATGCAATTCACTGGAGAATCAGATCCTCTTTTGTATGAAGCTGAACTGGAGAAATAGGGTAATCATATTATAAATGAGAAAGCAGAAAAGAGAAGAGCATACATTTCAAAATATCTGAAATGTATACAGAGTTCCAGAGTCAAGTTCATCAGACAGCCACTGCTTAAGGATAGCAAAGTAACCTAGATGTCACGTCACACATCTGAGTTCCAGGACCTGTTAGACCATTCCGTTTCCATGTGCTTTGTTGCCCTTCAAGTTCTACTTGATGGTTCAATTTTTCCAGGTTTCTTATAAGAAATAGCTGAGATGTTTCTGTCTATAATCTTATAATAGACTTTCTTGCATTACTCAATTTAACCTAGATGAGTCTCTCCACTGAAACCAAAAATGAATATGATACTACAAACTCACCTAGTAATTAGTCATTTCAACTTGGTCCATAGGCATCCTATATGGAGTAGAAAACAGGTATAAATTAACCCTGCTATTTGACAACCTGTGACTTGTACCCATACTACCTATATCTAGTTTAGGATCTAATCAAGAGGAAAAACCCCAGGACAGTAATAGATTATAACATATATATATATAATATATATTATGTTATATATTATATATGTATATATGTGGGTATGTATGTGTGTGTATATATATAATATATATATTATATATGTATATGTGGGTATGTATGTGTATATGTATATATTATATATAATATATATGTTATATATTATATATGTTATATATTATATATAATATATACACACACACATACATACCCACACACGTACACAGAGAGAGAGTTATAACATGTATTTCATCAACAGATACTTGCCATGTGATTTAAAATACATAATCTGTATTCTAAAATTCTCAGTGTTACAGAGAATGATTCTAAGATGTGCAAGAGAAAGGTTGACAATTGCTCTTTTCCACAAATTTATGATTCATTATTGTTGCTTCTGAATTTTAGTTTTATCTAAAAAGTTAAACTTGGGGATAAAGAGGTTAATAATGTCTTGTAAAGATCGTGGCTTAGTATAAAATGTGAAGTCAAATTTGGCTGTCAGATGAGTAATCTAAAATCTCTAGCTTCAGAGGAATTTCAGATTCTGAATAATCTGTCTAGACAAGTGTAATTATAGAAAATGAATATTACTTTCTAGCATTCAGTTTAAAGTTTGATAACCAAAAATGAATATTATATCATTAATTCAGATACAAATAAGTGATATATTCTACCAAGGGTCATGGTTTTCAACCACAAATCTGGTGAATATTTCCCTCCCTCCCTTCCTTCCTTCCTTTTTTATTTTTGTTGGATTTTCAAAACTTTTTAATAGTTTTTTTCTTCCTAAATGTTATAAACGTTTAGGGAAACTCCAGGGAAAACTCACTGGTAAATTTTTGTTTTATTTTCAGTTAGCTTTTATTTATTTTTTTATTATGGTGAGAAACACATAACATGAGATCTGCCCTCTTAACAAATTTTTAAGCTTGAAGTACAGTATTATTAGTTAAAGAAACATTATTGTACAGAAAATCTCTAGAACTTTTTCAGGTTGCATGATTAAAACTCTATACCCATGAAACAGCAACTTTCCATTATTTCCTCGCCCCAGCCCTTGGCACTTACCATTCTACTTCCTACTTCTGTGATTCTGATTACTTTAAATAACTCAGACAAGTGGAATCATGCAGTACTTGTTTTTCTGTGACTGGCTTATTAAGAGATAGTTTGATTTTCTCTTTTCTGATTTGGATACCATTTATTTTTTTCTCTTGCCTGATTGCTCTGGATGGGACTTTCAGTACTATGTTGAATAGAAGTGGTGAAAGTGGGCATCCTTGTCTTGTTTCAGTTCTTAAGGGGAATGCTTTTGGCTTTTCCCCTTCAGTATGAAGTAGATTGAGATTGTTGTGTTTGGCTTTATTATTTTGAGATATGATCCTTCTATGCATAGTTTGTTGAGGATATTTTGTCATAAAATGATGTTGGATTTTTTTTTGGATGTTTTTATCTGTGTCAATTGAGATGATCATATGGTCAAACCACATTTATTGATCTGTGAATGTTGAACCATCCTTGCATCCCTGGTATGAAACCCACTTGATACTGGTGACTTAACTTTTTGATGTGCTTTTGGGTTCAATTTACTAGTTTTTTATTGAGGATTTTTGCATTCATTTTATCAAGGATATTGGTCTGTTGTTTTATTCTTTTTTTATGTTCATTCCTGACCTTGGTATCAGGGTGATACAGGTATCATAGACTCAATTAGAGAGATTCCCTACCTCTTGATTTTTTTGGAGCAATTTCAGTAGGATTGATGATATCTCTTCTTTTTAGGTCTTGTAAAATTCAGGTGTGCAAATCCATCAGTTTCTGGGCTTGTTTTGGTTGAGAGATTTTTTATTGCTTATTCGGTCTTGCTACTCATTATTGGTCTGTTCAGAATTTCTATGCCTTTGTGATTCAAGCTTGGGAGGTTGTGTGTTTCTAGGAATGTATTCATTTCCTCTAGATTTTCTAGTTTCTATGTGCTGAGGTATTTATAGTAGTCTCAGATAATCTTTTGTATTTCTGTGCTATCAGTTGTAATATCCCTTTTTCCATTTCTGATGGAGTTTATTTGACACTTTCAATTTTTTTTCTATTTTTATTTCTTACAGTTCTCTGATCTTTGTTATTTCTTGCCTTCTCCTAGCTTTAGGGCTGTTTTGTTCTTGTTTTTCTAGTTCCTTGAAGTGTGACTTTAGGTTGTTATGATCTTTCTGTATTTTTGATGCAAGAGTTTAGTGCTATATACTTCCTCCTTCCACTGCTTTTTCTGTATTCCAGAGCTTTTTATAGCTTGTGTCATTATTATCATTCATTTTGAAATTTTTAAAATTTCCATCTTAATTTCATTATACACCAAGAGATCATTCAGCACTAGGTTATTTAATTATATTTGTATAGTTTTGAGAGTTCTTCTTAGAATGATTTCTAGTTTTATTCCACTGTGGTCTGAGAATATCCTTGTTATAATCTCATTTTCAAAAAATGTAATAAGCTTTGTGGCCTAATATATGGTTTATCTTGAAAAATGTTCCATGTACTAATGAGAAGAATGTATATTCTGAACTATGTATTTTGGGGTAGAATGTTCTGTATATGTGAGTTAGATCCATTTGTTCCAGGTACCCATTGAAGTCTGGTGTTTCTTTGTCTATTTTTATGCCTTGATGATCTGTCTAATTCATCAAGGAGTGTTAAACCTTCCATAATTAATGTATTGCTACTTATTTCTTTTCTTAGTTCTAGCAGTATTTGTTTTATGAATCTGGCAGCTCCTATGTTAGGCACATATATATTTAGTATTGTTATATCTTCCTGTTAAAATCGATCTCTTTATCATTATATAATGACCTTTGTCTTTTTTTACTGTTGAGTTAATGTTTGTTTTATGTGATATAAGAATAGTTACTCCTTCTCACTTTGGGTTTCCATTTGCTTAAGTCTATGAGAATGTTTACAAGTTAAGTGGGTCTTGTGGAGACAGCAGATATTTGGGCTGTGTTTTTCTTAATCCATTCCACCAATTTATACCTTTTAATGTGACATTTAGACCATTTATATTTAATGTCAATATTGATATATGAAATACTAATTGGAGACATTATATTGATTGTTACTTAGTTTCACTGTATTCTCTCGTGTTACTGTTTTATAAAAGCTGTGAGGTTTGTTTTACTTTTGGATGTTTTTATACTTGTGAGTATTGATCTTTCTTTTCAATTTTTAAAACTCCTTTAAGTGTTCCTTGAAGGGCTAGACTGGTAGTGACAAATTCTCTCAGCATTTGTTTGGGAAAGACATTATTTCTCCTTCATTTATTCAGGATACAAAATTCTTGCCCAGCAGATATTCTTGTTAAGAGGACTAAAGATGGGACCCTAGTCTCTTCTGGCTTATAAGGTTTCTGTTGAAAAGTCTGCTGTTAGTCTGATTGGTTTTCATTTGAAGCAAAGGAATAGTAAAGTTACTTAACGCTTTCATTTTGCAACTTGTAGGAATTTTTCTTCTTAGTCAATGGCTTTGATCATTGACTAGATAATTTCTAATGACCTATTTTTGAATTTGTTGATTCTTCTGCTTGATTGAGTTTGGTATTGAACTTCTCTAGTGAATCCACTGTATTTTTCAGCTCCAAAAGTTGTTTGGTTCCTATCTCCTTGTTGATATTCTTATTTTGTTTATGCATTTTTTGAGCTGAGCTTGTTGAGCATCTTTATGAAGTTTATTTTGTTAATTCACAGGGAGCTCATATATTTCTATTCTCTAGGATCATTCTTGGGGTGCAGAAGCCTCTTAACTATTTTCTGGATTTCTCACTGAGAGAATCGGTCAATGTATTGTTGTTGAATTGATGTCTCCATAGGAGATAAAGAAGATCTTGGGCTTCTTAGTCCTTCCTTCTGCTGACTTCCCCCTACTGGATTTTTCTACTGTGTATTCCATAGACATCTAAAATTGAAACCCAAAACAAAACAGTTTCACATCAGCTTCCTGAAATCTGTTTCTCTTTATCTAGGTGCTGTTTCTCTCCCAAATCTCAGTCACCAAGTTCTATAGATCCTACCTTCCAACTTTTCCTGAGATTCCTTCTCTCTTCTCTAGCTCAACTGTTACTAACAAACTACAAGGCATCTTCTGCCTTTATTTTCTGAAGCTTTCCTATAATTCCTGTCTGCTCCAACCCCTCCAATTCACTCTTCACACTGTAGCTAATTTATTTTTCAAAATAAATACCATTTTCCTTATAAAAATCTTTTACTTATTATCTGTTGATCTTAATATAGAATCTAAACTTCTAAGTTATTTATCTTAGCATAATTTGGGCAAGCCAATGCATCCAACATTATATCTCAAAACTTTCTTCAAAGAACTTCTCTTCCTCTAACTCTGTAGTACTAGAAGATACCCCATCATATGGCCTAACAACACTGGCTATGTTTAAGTTGTCTGTAGTGAGCCATTAACTGAAACCGGGGCAATAACAGCATTTTTTTAAGAATCTGGAGAAAAAATTGGCCCAGCTCAGTGAACAAAGCTGTGGAACATCAGAAGTAAGATTGTTAACGGCCATTTTTTCACTTCTACAGAATTGAATTATGGGGTTGTGACTTTATAAACTTGATATAACTGTTTTTGTATTTCATGTAAACTGCACTACCTCTGGTCCATTGCCTATACTTAAGTTTGCAGGATCTTGTTAAAATACAAATCTCATTTAATACTGCCTTCCTTAAATGTAGTCAATGGACAACATTAGTCTTCAAGATAAAGTAAAAACCATAAGCAGAAATCAGTTTCTGGTTTTCATTTAGATAGGACATTTTTAGGATGTCTTCCTTATCATCCATTACTGTACTGGGTACCTTCTCCCTTTATTGTGACCTTTTATCTCTAAATAATTAATCTAATTATCACACTTCCTATATTTAGTTATTATTGCCTAATAGTTCTTTGTAATCCTAGTAGGTTACAGATGTTTGAAATCAGAGACTTCGTTTTTATTATTGAATTCACTGTTCATCTAGAACAGTGCCTAAAACATATTTGGTACACAAACAAAATTATTTGTTAATTAAAAGTTGTAATTTCACACTTTTAATTTAAATATGAAAAACTTTATTAGGCTACTAAATGATATATATCAGTTTTCCTTTGCTTTTCAAGCCTAAAGATTCTAACTAACATAAATCTGCTATAGTTTATAAGGAATTGATGCTCTTCTAGTAAAATCTATCAGAAAACCAGTCAGGGAAATTAACATTCTCAGTGGATCTTATCTTGAAATTCTGATCTCTTCTTAAGTGATGTAATTATTAAATTGCTGGTGAATTAAAGAAAAATAGATCATTCTATATCTGAAGGTAATAGCATAATGCACAAAGTTTATGTTTTTACTTCCTTAGATGAGGGTGAAATGATTACATTTCATCAGAAACCTAAAATTAGCTCAATCCAACATGTTCTCTTCAAAAGGGTAAAAGGAAAATGATGTAATGTTTTGTATGTCACATTTAATTCTGCTAGTAGTCTTTGTAATGACAAAGACTTGTGGTTTTTGTGTTTGAACTTTTATAGAAAGAAATGGAGCATTGAATGGGCTATACCCAGTTAATTTTGTTAATCAAATGAGTGAAAAAAAGAGTTTAGAGGAAAGAAAAAATATATTCTTCCTATTTCACTATGAAATAGGGTAGTAAAACTCTCAAAAATATGCATGATTATTTTTGGTGATTCGAAATGATGTGTGAAATAAGTTGATTTTCTGTGACGTTACACCTGAAATTATAAATGCAAACAAATGTAATAAATAAGATTATTCAGTGACTTATGCCCAGTTTGGGAAATTGCTATTTATTCACAACACTAATATGTCCAATCAAATGAAATGAAGATCTGCTAGTAAGAGACTTTTTAAAAAGTAAGACCCAAGTGAAATAAGAAATTAATCTTTTTTTCTTTTCCTTTAATCATTAAATTTGCATCAAATTAAGAGTAAAACATTTTTAAATATTATTATCTAAGTATCAAACACTATATTTCTAATTTATTTAGCAATTTTTGATTCTTAAAAAATGATTTATTGATTAATAAAATGACTTATTAATATAATCAGATATACAGTATGAAATATATAGAGTGACATTTCTGAGAAAATTTTGTCTTGAGATACCTAATGTTTTCTAAATATCTATAAGGGTAAAGGGTTGACTAATAAATTTTGCTGGGTAACTTCTGTCAAAAATTTTTCTAACGCATTTCATTTTATTTTTGGTAGGTAGGTAGGAAGACAAAGAAATGGACTGGTTTGAAACATGATAAAAATGCAGGATATAAAATAGTGAATGAGAACAGCTTCTTGTAGGGGACTGACATATATTTTCTTAATTAAAGAATTAAAGTTAGTGAGTAATGTATGTGTTCTGTGGAGAGCGTTTGAAAGTAATCTGTTCAGGACAGGCTCCCTGTGATAAACAAAGGTGTTGCCTAGAGGCATAACAAAGGACCTGAGCTGCAACTAGCAGGAGCAGCCCTGCCCCACGGCATTTGGGGTCTGGAAGCCACGAGATAAACATATTGTTCCTGTGATTGCTGTGCACACCCCATAAGATGGCTGGTTAGTGAGTGACAGGTAAGACCCCTCAAGGGAGGGGCGACCTAAGCCAGGCACAGCTGCCGGGGTTCAGCCGAAGATCTTAGGGGGTCACCTTAAGAGAAGCTGGGGATGAGAAATGCCCCCTGTGGCTCACCTTGCCCATCTTTGTTAGTCTGGTCCTTTATCTATGCCTAATGCCTAGAGCAACCACCTTGAAATTCTGAGTCAGGGGATATCTGCTTCCCTAAGGCTATTCCGGAATTTATGGCTATTACTGCCACGCCTGGGTGGTTACGTACAAGGAACTAACTTTAATCTTTTAGAGTATAAAAATAAAACTGACCTGGTGTATTATTACTTGAGTCAACCATTTGTATGTGTGTCTGCATTTTTGTGTTCTACATTTGTGTTTTGGCTTCTGTGTTCATCCTCTATCCTGTAAACGGGCCACGACAGCTTCTTGTGCACCAAAGAGTTTGTTTCATTCTAATTTGTCTTTGATTATTATTGTGGGTTGAAATAATTGTAGATTCACATGTAATTGTAAGAAATAATACAGAGAGAGTTCTTTTGTATACTTTGCTCTGTTTCTCCCTAATGGTAACATTTTGCAAAACTATAGTACAAGGTTACAACCAGGAAATTGATATATATACAGGTCCTTGAATTTTTATGAAAAGCTGGAATGTAATATTTTCTTCAGTAATGTATCTTCCCTTCATATAGTTTCCTGCTGTGGAACCAAGCTTACAACTGAATGTAGACAGTGTTTATAAAAATTAATGTAATTTATAACTTGGAATCATTTGGGGAATATTACTTATATTCTTGTATTACCAACTGCATACTAACCACAAAAAGAAAAAGGTTCTCTCTCTCTCTATATATATATATACACACACACACACACATACATAAATATATATATTTGTGTGTATATATGTAGTTTGTTAGTTAATTACTCATGCCACATGATAATTAAACATCTAGAGTTGAGAGTAGCAGCAGAGCATGTCATTCATGCTCAAGATAGCATGCAGTATATACAGTGCAGTATTCAAGATACAGAGAGAAACATTTGACTGAGATCATAACCTCCTATACCATACATCAATCACAACCTCGGTGTACCTAAATACAGAATACTACCATTGATAACTGTGATATCTAGGGCTTTTTTTCTTACATTTGTGAAGACCATTTTGGATTTTGAGATTCCAGCTAGCAGCTCGCAGGCATTTTTATGTTTGTGAAGTTAGAACCTGGTTTATTCTTCGTAAGAATTTTCCTTAATTGTCTTCTTGCTTAATTGTGTAGTGTCAGTACTCTTTTTATTTAAAATGTTTTCATTAATTTATTCTTTTTATTTAAAATGTTTTCATTGATTTATTTTTCTTTTGTATTATAAATAAGTTCAATTGTATAAAACTTTGAGTATCATATTTATATATGAGCTACTGTTTTCTATTGCAATTAAGTGTGCCATTCATTTCAATGATAATTACATTTTCAACTTTGATAATTTGTGAATTTGCTTTCACAATGAGTTACTCTATCAGAACTATTCTTTTTTAATTTTAATTTTTTAATTGATACATAATAATTGTAAATATTAAGGGGTTACACAGTCATGTTTCATATATTTAATGTATGGTGATCAAATCTGGGTATGGCCATAATCTCAAACATTGAACATTTACTTGTGTTGGGAACATTCAATATCCTCCTCCTGGTTATTTATAACTATATAATGTTAGTGCTACTTATAATTATCCTACATTAGTATAGAACACTAAAACTTATTCTTCCTATCTAGCTATAATTTTTCATTTTTTAACAAATCTGTCCCTTTCTCTCTCCTCTCTCTAAACTTCCCAGCATCTAGTATCCTCTATTCTACTTTATACTGCCATGAGATCAATTTTTTGAGCCTCTATGTATGAGTGAGAACATGCACTGCTCAACTTTCTGTTCCTGGATTGTTTCACTTAATGTAATGTTGTCAAGTTCCTTTCATGTTGCTGCAAATGACAAGATTTCATTCAGTTTTTACAACTGTATAGTATTCCATATTGTATATATATGCCACATTTTCTTTAATTCATTCATTTATTGTTAGATAGCTAGGTTGATTCCATATCTTGGCTATTGTGAATAGTGCTTTAATAAACATAAGAGTGCAGATGTCTCTTAGATATAATGATTTCCCTTCCTTTGGATAAATTCCCAGTACTGGCATTGCTGGACAATATGGTAGTTTTGTTGGTTGTTTTTTGAGGACCCTCCATACTGCTCTCTATTGCGGTTGTACTACTTTGCATTCCCACCAACAGTATATAAGAATTCCCTTTTCTCCACATCCTCACCAGCATTTGTTAATTTTTGTCTTTTTTATAAAAGTATTCTCTTTGGAGTGAGATGATACCTTATTATGGTTTTAATTTGCATTTCCCTGATGATTAGTGATATTGAGAGGATTTTTCATAGAATTGTTGGCCATTTGTATGTCTTCTTTTAAGAAATGTTTGTTCACATTATTTGCCCACTTTTCAACTGGATTATTTAGTTTTTTGCTGTTGAGATGTTTCAGCTCCTTGTATACTCTGGATATTAATTATCTGTTGGATGAGTAGTTTGCAAATACTTTCTCTCATTCTCTATGTTATCTTTTCTTTTCGTTGATGGTTTCCTTTGTTTGTAGCTTGATATGATCCCATTTGTTTATTTTTTATTTTGTTGCCTTTGCTTTAAAGGTCTTATTCATAAAATCTCTTCCTAGACCAATGTCCTGAAGCATCTCCCCTATGCTTTTTTTTTTTTTTTTTGAGACAGAATCTCGCTTTGTTGCTCAGGCTAGAGTGAGTGCCGTGGCATCAGCCTAGCTCAGCAACCTCAAATTCCTGGGCTCAAGCAATCCTATTGCCTCAGCCTCCCAAGTAGCTGGGACTATAGGCATGCGCCACCATGCCTGGCTAATTTTTTCTATATATATTAGTTGGCCAATTAATTTCTTTCTATTTATAGTAGAGATGGGGGTCTCGCTCTTGCTCAGGCTGGTTTCAAACTCCTGACCTCGAGGAATCCACCCACCTCGGCCTCCCAGAGTGTTAGGATTACAGGTGTGAGCCACCGTGCCTGGCCTCCCCTATGCTTTCTTCTAGTAGTTTTATCATTGTGTGTATTATGTTTAGGTCTTTAATCAATTTTGAATTGATTTTTATACAGTGTGAGAGGTGGAAGTCTAGTTTCATTCTTCTGCATATGGATATCCAGTTTTCCTAGCACCATTTATTAATGAAGACTGCCTTTTCTCCAATAAATGTTCTTGGCACCTTTGTCAAAAAACATTTGACTGTATATATGTGGGTTATTTTCTGGGTTTTCTATACTGTTCCATTGGTCCATGTGTCTATTTTTATGCCAGTTCCATGCTGTTTTCAGTCCTATAGCTTTGAGTATATTTTCAAGTTTGATAGTGTGATGCTTCCAGCTTTGTTCTTTTTGCCAGGACTGTTTTGGCTATTCAGGATCTTTTGTGGTTTCATACAAAATTTTGGGATTCACTGCCCCCCCCCCTTTTTAAAAAAATAATTTCATTGGTATTTTTATAGGGATTACATTGAATATATAGATTTCTTTGGGTAATACTGTCATTTTAACAATACTAATTCTTCTAATCCAGGAGCATGTGATGTCTTTCTGTGAGTTTGAATCTTCTTCATTTCTTTCATCAGTGTTCTTAACCATAATCCAAGGGTCCAAAAATGAGCCCTCAGGATATTTCTTGTAACAAATTTTTCCAGTGGGGTTGTATAAATTTGTCAGTAGACTTTCCACATAAATCTAGTATCTAATGAATAATTTGCCTTTTATTCTTATGTGGGAAATATTTCTGCCACCATGGCCCTTATATTTTCCTTAGTTCGATAATGAAGAAGCCAGCAATATGTCCCATAGCACATTGCATTTGAAGAGTAATCAAACCTTAAGACATTATCTTTGGCCAGGTGCAGTGGTTCATGCCTATAATCCTAGCACTCTGGGAAGTGGAGGCGGGTGGATCGCTCAAGGTCAGGTGTTGGAAACCAGCCTGAGCAAGAGTGAGACCCCGTCTCTACTAAAAATAGAAAGAAATTAATTGGCCAATTAATATATATATTATAATTATAATATATAAATATATATATATATATATACACACATACAATTAGCCAGGCATGGTGGCACATGCCTGTATTCCCAGCTACTCGGGAGGCTGAGGCAGAAGGATTGCTTGAGCCCAGGAGTTTGAGGTTGCTATGAGCTAGGCTGATGCCATGGCACTCTAGCCTGGGCAATGAAGTGAGACTCTATCTCAAAAAAAAAACAGAAGACATTATCTTTGAACAACATGGCTACTACTGAACATGGAGCATCTATAGGTCCTATCATCCTATCTAAGTTTGTTATATTTTATTACAAGAAGTAGAAAAAAATTATATATAATTATAGGTTTATATTCTCCAAATGCAAAGTTGAATCCATGAAAACTATCAAAACATGTTTTCTGCTTCATTTCTTTTGCACAAAATGATGCCAAGTTGCAAATTTGTTACACAGATATTTTTGAGATAACATTAATTTTCCATGTAACATTAACATTCTCCAAATATCTATAAGATAACAGCTAATTAGTATATTTTGGATTGAACATTAGAATATCTTATAGTATCTAAGATCCAGGGCATCTCTGAAAAAGTGTAAAGCAGGGAGAAATTGGATAAAAGAAGGAAACCACAGACTCGAATGTGGAATAGTACTCTTGCTAACTCTTATGGTACAGTCCTTGACAATAAGAGTTGGTGGTGTTTGGAGGAGTGAGAGGTCCTAGAAGCACCGGAGAGGCTAGTAGGATGGAAACACCTCAGGAAACACAGCCGGATTGGTGAAAGCTTTCACATTGAGGATGCTCCCCCAACTCACATGTTGGACCAGGCAGCAGCAGCTGTATTTTCTACCCACAGAAGTGAGTAGTAAGTTTGAGAACTTGAGCACAGACGTAGGTGAAAGCATGATAACCAGAAGTACACTGAAGCAATGCTGCCCTCAGTCCAGCAGATACAGCAACCATCCAACAAATAGTAATAAATACAAGGGTGGACACACAACATAAAATTAGCAAATATTTTCAGAAATTCAATACCATAAAAAATTACAGAAATCTCAACACCAAACTTAAAACAAAAGAAACCATATGTAACAGAGCAAAACAAGGAGGAATTTATAATAAGTATTGTTAATACTGCCATATATGGTACTGTATTGCACCCATAAAAATAAATCAACTTAGATAATATAGATGAAACATATGGTCAGTGATATTAAACAAGCAAAAAACAAATCTCAAAATATGATCTGAAATGGAAACAGAAATAAGAGAAGGAATGTACTAGTTAGACTGCATGATCAAGCTGAAGAATTCTTCCAGAATGCAGGAAGTATGTTTCAAAATATCGAAGGAAGAGGCATGGAGGGTAGATAGAGAATTTGTAAAATCTGTCTAATGGAAGAGAAAAAGACCATTTGCATAAAATACATGAGTATGTGCACACACATGCACCCATGCTAACATAGCATAGTGAAATTTCAAGACACCAAAATTATAGAAAAAATTCAAACATTCTTTAGAAGAAATATCAGATCCTCCACAAAAAGACAAGAATCACCATAACCCAAAACATTGTTAATAGTATTGTATTAGAGGACATAGAAAGAAAATTATATAATGTTTTGGACTACTTGGAACCTAGGATTCTATACTTACTGAAATTATATCTACTGTCTAGGAAAAATAGATGTATTTTCACATATGAAAGTCTATGGATGGATGGATTCAGGAAATTTATTATGCGTAGAACATCTGAAATAATTCCTAGAGACTAAACAGAAGAAATATGAATCTAAGAGAAATAATTGAGAATCATAATTATTTTCCAAATATTAATAAACTTATCATGCATGTAGAATATTAAGCATTATTAAAGTATAGTGTAAAGAGCTTGGACACTGAACCAGACTGATAATGAGAATCCTAACTTTACCACTAATTCACTCTGTGACCTTGGACATGTTTCTTAACTTCTTTCTGGTTCAATGTTTGTAAAGTGAAAAAAATGAACATATTCGCCTAATAAGAGTATTCTGCATATTAAATAAATTAGTATTTAAGTGCTGAGAACAATGCCTTGCAAATGATAAGCACTCAATAATTGTTACCTATAATTATTTTTGATATAAAAATTAATTATAGGTTTGAACTAAAATTGCAGGCATTATAAAATAGGGTCTATTTGGGATAGAGAGATGAAAAGTTTAGGTAGCTTTTTCTAATGTTTTGTTTTGATATAATATTAATAGATACATGGTTGCTGGTTAACTTTTGTTCATTGCTGGAAATATGTTCATTTAGGAGTGTGTGTTAAAAATTTAGTATGAGTCAGTCCCTGTTTGTTGAAACCAAAGAACCTGGTGACATTTTCTCCTTGTTTCTCTCCAGAATTATCTTTCCCTTTATTGTCCATTCTTCAGTTAAGCACTTCCAAATCTATTTCAGAGAAATAAATGACTTTTTGGAAAGCCTGTCAGGTGTGTGTATGTGAAAAGTTGTGACTGTTTGGAATAGTTAATTTAGTTTTGGCTTCTTTTCTGAGTCACAATATTCAATTTACTCAAATAAAAATATGGAGGGAGGTGTGATATATTTATTTTTCATAATAGATCATAGCTTTAAAAGACTGGTTACTAAAATTTTGCTTTATAAATCTTTAGCAATTTATTTTCCTATAAATAAAATGTAAACTCCTTAGAATAGCACGTATAATTGTTCATTTAACCCTTATCTAATTTCCTAGCATCCTCTACTGTTGATCTCTTGTGAAATTCAGTCAAGAAATATATGAATCTACCATTGTTAGGTAGGGTCAAGGAGGAAGGGGAACAGATACTTTGTCTAGGGGATTTCTATTGAGAAATAGATGACATTAGGAGTTGCTTTGTCTACTAAGAGGAACAAATTGACCAGAAGGGGCTCCTAAGAAACAACAGATGACAAGTCAAGGGGACTTTAAAGACTGAACAGATGTGTGGTATATAATAGGGGGTCTCCAAGGACTGACCAACCAGAAAGAGGTAGAAAGGCCATAAAGTACAGACATGAACAAGGCCACAAAAGAGGGTCTTTGTGAACATGTGTACAAGTAGGGTAACAGTATCCACAAGTCTACCCTCTACCCTCATTGAGTAGTCTACCAATCTACCATCTACCCTGATTAGCATAGTAAAAATCATATGTACCAGTGCCATGACAGCTAACAAATACCATGGCAACCCCCAGAAATTGCCTTACAACGTTAAAAATGGGGAGGGTTCCAAGTTCTGGGAATCCTCCACCCTTCTCCAAGAAAAACCATGAATACTCCATCCCCACTTAACATAAAATTAGGGAATCAGCATAAAAGGTAAAATCTTGTTAAATTTGGAGTCTCCCCCACTTGCCAGGGTTGAACTCATTCTTCTCCAGAACAAAATATGCTTTAATAAACTTTCGCAGTTTGCTTTCTTGCACTTGCTTGGTCTGCTAATTTGCTCTGTCAACTCAGTGCCAGTAACCATTCTTCTGTACTGGGAACCAAGAACCAAGGAACATGGACCTGAGATCTGGTCCCCACACGACACCACAACATCTTGCATTTGTGCCTTGACTCAAGACATTCATTGTTTAAAAAGCTCATTACCTTCTAAAATGTTGTGCATATGTATACTCATGTAGTCAGTTACAAAAAGTTAACCTTGCATGAATGAAACTCAACTACCATCTTCTCCAAAAAGGTTTACCAGATTTCTTTGTATCAGGAATTAGAAATAGATCTGTGGACATTTTTGGAGGGAGTGGGGATCAAGATTTACAAATTGGGCATTTTGTACCACCTCTAACTTATTCCCAGGCACTGTGTACGAGTTTGAGACTTCTCTGACCATATTAGTGGTGTGTCCTTCGTATGGATGGTCCCTTAGAGGCAAGAGATCACAGCAAAAGAATTTTCTTCAGTCACATGTTACCCTTAGTCTCCCTTCATCATAATGCTTTAGCCCTTTAGATCTTTCTCTTTTCTTACCTGCCTGGTCTCTACATCTCTAAGTGAGGCAAGGGACTTTTCCAGCAACTGATAATTGCTCAGTCTATTCTTGGGACTTGACTATGTTTATGGATTCACGTATGGGTTGCAAGTATGATCATTCTCTCCTTTCAAGTTATAGTTTCTGTTTATACTCCAGGAACTTAAAAATTGTACCTCTAGAAATGTAAGAATTAATCTCTAATAGTCCTTTTCAGGACCATATCTGAGATTAGTATTCCCTCCACATGTATAAGACTTGGTACTTCAATTTTTAAAAGTGTCTCTCTCATTGATGATTTTGAGTTCTATTATAAATTCCTTTTTGATTAGCTTATAGTTGAAAGTTGCTGTGTTTAATCATTTTTTTTCTCATTTCCAGGCTTCATGCCACATTAGATTTTGCTTCAAAATTGGACAATGAGTTTTTTGTGCTCGTTTCTTTACTTTTCTACCTGTAGTTATTAATTTCCTTTCTTTTCTCTTGTCCTTTTTCCTTTAATCTATACTTATTTTTGTTTCAACTTAATTATATTATGTATTTAAGTTCTGGATTTTATTTCAGTGTATTGGAGTCACTTGTTAAAAATATGTGCCGAATCTGCTATAGAAGTCTGTTTAGTGTATTTTAGTGTTTCTATAACAGCTCTTCTTTGCTGACATGGTAACAAAAAGAGTAAACTGTACACTTTCCTATAACCTAAGAAGGCAAAATCTCTGCTTTTTTAAAAAGTTTATTTTCAATTAACACATAATTGTACATATTTATGGGGGTACAGTGTGATGTTTCAATACATGTATACAATGTGTCATATGGTAATTACCTAATCTACATTTTTGATACTGTACACCAATAGTTTTTGTGGAGTAGAGTTCCCTACCAATTGCCTCTGAGATCTCACACACCCACAGAAAATCATAAGGCAACTGGCACAGCTGTTCTTCATTCTGAGTAGCAGTTAAAAAATAATTTTCTATGACTCTAAGTTGCAAGAGAAAAATCAATCCCAGGACTGTGGAGTGTGAGGGGAGATGAAGCAGAGCACCATGCTACCCAGCCCTGTCTTTCCCTGGTTTCTCCTGGCCAAGCTACATTTCCAATACATGCTATGGAGCAACTGCATTATGCTGCAGGAAAAATAAGTTCTCCAAGACAGAAAACATGCCAGAGAGGTTTAGATTTATCAGAATGAACACTCAAATTGAAAAACCGATTTAGAAAATGAAGCCTACTTAATGCAAAAAATTTTGGTGGGTGTTTCTTCTTCAATAAAAATAAAAGCCAAACTCAGAAGAAAAGGCCATAATTGCAAATCTATTGCATCAATTAAAAGTAGAAACTCTCGCTGAGTCATGAAGTAATTATTTTATGCTGGCAGTGGATCTGAAGTCTTTGTACGCATTTCAAACATTTGTCATGCTCTTCAGTTATTATCTCGTCAATGTACTCAGCACATTATAAACAAATGGGCGACAGAAAAGCAATTAGAAATTTAGTGTGTATCACTCTATATTGTGTTTTATTTCCATTTTTCTTTTATTTGTTTATATGGCAAAGTAAGGGCACAGCCTCTCTAATGCAGATCTACTACATAAATGATGGTGAGTGACAAATTTTTCTTTGAGATAGTACAACTGTTATTGTTGTTTTTATTTTAACACATATTTTCCAATCTCTTTGACTTGCGCTCTGATGAATATGTCTTCTGGACAAGCACTCACACTTCCTTCTTCATTGACAGGTCAAATGGAAATAGAGACTTAACATCAGAGTCTTAAATAAGGAAAAGAGCGGTGTTTAGTGGGAAAAGTAGACACACAGAAGAAATTTTTTTTTTTAAATGGCAAAACTCTGTGTCTCCATTTCTTTATTTCTTATTGATGACTTCAAGGCAGGATAATTTTGGGTCTACATATTTCTGTCAAAATCAATATGCTTAGGGATTTTAAAAGTCCATTTACTGGCCTCCAAATTTTAGTGCTGAGATTAAGTTTAGATTGAGAGCACTGCATAGACTAATCTCCATGTTGCATTTAACCAAGTAAGGTATCCACCTAGCAGTCCAGCCCACACAATGGGAGTGGATTCTCTCATGATGTGCTTTCTCTAACTTTTTGCTACAGTAGGTGATTCCCACTGTTCCGATTCCCCCAAGGCTGATGAACCAAAATGAGATGCTTATTTCTCATTGTCTAATATTTCTTCAAGAAACATTTAGATAAGCTGGGCTTAATTGTAGTATTTTTATTAGTAGGACAGATTTTTTATAACACATTTTTATAAGATTTTTTATAATCCCCAAATAATATGATAACCAGGTCTTTATGATCAAGACATTGTACTTACTCAAACAATGTATTATAAATGAATAGAGACTGAATATTATTCAGCAGTGGAGCTGCATGTGAATTTTTCCCTCTGATTTTCCTTTATGTTATATTGTCATATTGAACACATATAATAGATCAGAAAATAATTTGAGACATTATCCAACATTTCCTTCCCACACCTCTGTCAACTACCATATGGGGGCCATCATTAAGTTTAGGGAGAAGCTATCAGATCAGTGTTGGAGAATAACAGCATGGAAGCTTTTGCTTCTATAAAGAAGAGCCTAGACTTTAGGTACAAGGCCCCAAATTTTGATTTCGTAGCAATAAACCGGTTATTTTTGACCTCCCACTTTTTTTAACCACTTCTTGTATCCCCTCCCTAACATAAATGAGAACTGTGTAATCTTGCAAAAGGTAAGAATTATTGGGAGACGTGAGAGAGCAGATGGAGTAAGCGAGATGTAATCAACTTGCTTCCTCACCCCTCACAGACCACCTGACCAGGAAGGGTTCTCAGTGTAGGTAATAAAATATACTATAAATTTGGGATCTCCGGGGAGAGAGGCTGCTTTTCTTTCTCCTAGTTTATCCCTTAGAGGAAACTCATAACCTCTGAGAGAAGATCCCTGAGACTTGAAGGTGTGGCTGAGTACCAACGGTGGAGTAGGCTGTTTAATGTGAAAAGGCCAGAGGCTACATGTGCAGCCATTGCAGCTCCCAAGTGACCACTCAAAATTGTCTATGTATACCTAGTATGTCATGTAGGTAAAGTGGGAGAACAGGTCATGTGTGGGCAGATGTAGTTGGAAACAATTTCAAATGATACAGCACTTATCAAATTTTTCTCCAATAACAGCAGAAGATACTCCCATCTGCCCTCTTTACAGTTTTTCTACATCTTTCAGATAACTTACCATGATATGCCTTTTATTATAGTTTTATTCAGTTTTGACACCTGAAGTATATCTGCGGGGATCATTGCAGGGACACAATAGACATAGAGAATGTGGCGGTTTTGTTTTACAGTTGAATATCTTTCTTATATAGATTATGAATTGTCATGAGTACTACTACCATATTTTACATATTTCTACCTTGCAATTAGCTTCAGTTCCACATGAGACTCTGTGAAGAGAAAGAAAGACAGAGAGTTGAGTGGGGAGAAAGAGAGGGAGTGAGAGAGATTACCTTGTGAATTCTAGAAACTTATTTGATTGTGATTTTGACAAAATGAGTAACTGCATTAGAATAGTGTGAAAGATTATAAGCACTGGCTGTGTGGAGTGACAAGTATATATGGCACAAGTATTTTTTGTGCCACAATTTTTTCATCTGTTAAAGTGATGATAACAACATCTGCTTCATATGTTTGTTTGAGAAATAAATGAGATACCATTAGTTACAGAAAGTAGCATGATGTCCAACATAGAATAAGCACACATGAAATATTTGTTGAATATACAAATTAGTTTCAATTTGGACAATGAATTTTAATTCTAACGACACAGGAATCTGGGTGGCTAATTATATACTGAAGTCCAAAGGAAGCAATCATAATATTTTCTATGTTAGTAGCTAACTCACAGACAGGGAAAGTTCTGATTTGTGAATAAATCTACCTGATTTAGTATAACCTCATGGAGGAGATGAAATAGAGTTTAATTGATTATGATACTTTGATTAAAAAGCAGTTTTTTAAAGCTATTAATACCACTATAGTGCTGTTCACAAGATGTACAACAAAAAGCATCTAAATTTTTAGTCACATTTTTTGTTCCTTTTCTCTTCCATCTTCTTTTCTCCTTCTCTGCCTTTTTTTCTTTTTCTTTCCTTTTATTCTATGACGTGTTGCCTACTATATGCCTAATCCTCTAATAGGTACAGACTATACAATGATGCATGAGGAATATTCAAATTATAGTGGGAGACAGAGCTGCACCATACTATACAGTGTGCTTGAAAAGTGATGTTATGGGAAAAGGATACAAAATCACAGCAGAGGTACCAAACTCAGACTTTGCAGTTTATGAAAGATTTCCTAGGAGAAGTAACATTTAAGGTAAGACCTACAGAATAAAAAGGTATTAAGCAGGAAGACAGGTTGCTAGTTAAGATTGTTCCACTATGAAAACACATATGATGCCTGGGAGGTAACAGAATTTGGCAAAGTATTGCTTGAGCCCAGGAATTTGAGGCTTCAGTGAGCTATGATAATGCCATTTCACTCCAACCTGAGTGACAGAGTGAGACCCTGTCATGAATGAATGAATGAAAGAAAGAAAGAAAGAAAGAAAGAAAAGAAAAGAAAAGAAAAGAAAAGAAAAGAAAAGAAAGAAAAGAAGGAGGAGGAGGAGGAAGGGAGGAAGGAAGGGAGGGAAGAAAAGGAAAGAAGGAAGAAAGGAAGAAAAGGAAGGAAGGGAGGGAGGGAGGGTGCTGGAAGCCATTATTCTAGGTCAATTATCTCAGGAATGGAAAAACAATAAGTGGGAGCTAAGTGATGGTACACATGGTCATACACAGTGGTATAACAAACTTTAGAGACTCAGAATGGGGGAGATTGGGAGGGAGGTAAGGGATCAAAAATTACCTATCAGGTACAATGTATGCTATTCAGGTGACAGGTACACTAAAAGCTCTACTTTCACTACTATGCAATTCATCTATGTATCAAAAAACTACTTGTACTCCCTAAATCTATGAAAATAGAAAAAGAAGAAGAAGAAAAAAAAATAAATTAATTAAAAGGGTTTAGAGGGACTGGTACCTAGGGTATGATGAAAAGGAGCTATGTGGTATAACCTCATTTGAGCCAGTCAGTAATGTTGAAGGATTTAGTCTTCACCCAAAGGAGAGGTTAGATGATTAGCTGGGCTCACACATCCAGGATAAGAAGGATACTATGGATACTCTTGGCATAGATAGCAAGGATGTGGGAGCAAGTGGGTTAGATGACCACTGGACTCACAAGGTAATTCTCTGCAGTCCCTGGTGCTGAAGGAGTTCCCTGCATGGATAGTCTGGCAACCATTGGTATTTAGCTGTATGGAAACTGAATAAGTTTTTAAGGAATTTCAAAATAGCATTTGGTTGTGGGTAATGGAGAAAAGTTTACTAATCTGAACAAAGAGATGAAAGTAGTAAAACACCAAGTAGTGAAACAATTATTTTTATTGTCTTTTAACTATTTAAACATTGGACTATTCTCTACTTTTAATTCCTTAGATAGAAGTTTCTGACATAGTTCATCAGTCTCTTTCAGAGTTGTGAGAAATACTTCAATAAATCAAATTGAAAAAAGTTGCCACTTACCAGGTATGTAAACTTGCCCTTAGGTGAATATTCTAACATTATAATTCCTAAATTAGTTTTCTGACTAACGGACTGCTAACTTTAAAAACAAATGTAAACAAATAGTATATAATCACTTTTCTTTATTCCTTCCATTTTTTTTCATATTGAATACAAATGTTCTAACAATTAAGGCATGGCAATTTTATTATTATCTTAACAATAACGCTGAAGAAAAGAGTGAAAAGTACAGATCCTGTTTCAGTCTAAAGACTGAGTATGAGTGCGGGTCCTATGTCAGTCCTTCCCTCTAGCTGATTATCCTCAGAGATGAGAAGTGTGCATGCGCGAGCCGGGCGAAAAGTGCGGGTCCTGTGGGTGAAACTTTTCACCCTCAACTTCAGAATGATTGGATGACTCATCTTGGAACAGACAATGGTTCTGGCAGAAAAATCTATGCTTAAGCACAGTCACCTGGACTTCTCAAGGAGTAGCTAGCACCAGTTTGGAAAAATCATTATTTTAAGTGTTATTTCATCATTATTTCACCATCTTTAAAAACACCAGGCATTTCACCAGCATTTTACCAGAATTATCTCACCATCCATCACCATAACTTCAAGAACGGTAGCCACCATCCCTACAAGAATCCTTTTACGATGCTGGCGTTTGTGAGAGTTGGAAAGTGCGGATCCTGTGTTAGTCCTTCCCTCTAGCTGATTATACTCAGAGATGAGATAAGTGCGCTTAGGCGAGGTGGGTGAAAAGTCAGATCCTGTTTTAGTCTAAAGACCATCTTAAAAGACACCAGGCATTTCATCAGCATTTCTAGAGGAGTGTTTTCATGAGCTCACAGCCTGAGATGATTCTTACAGAGGTTTCTATGTCGATGCCTGCCTAAGGAGATATTTTGAATAAGTCGGTCCTAGAGCCTTAAAAATAACCATTCTTTAAAGAATTATCTCACCATCGATCACCATTACTCCAAGAATAATAGCCCCTTTCACTATCCTTTCAAGACTTGCTTTTTGGAGCTGGCCTTAGTGAGAGGTGGAAAGTATGGGTCATGTGTCAGTCCTTTCCTCTAGCTGATTATCCTTAGAGATGAAAAGTGCCCATGCACAACACAGGTGAAGAGTGTGAATCCTCTCTCAGTTTATAGAGTGAAACAGGATCTGAACTTTTCACCCTGGTCATCAAATAATTTCATGACACAGCTCGGATGGAAAACGGTTCTTGCAGACAAATATAGGCTTAGGCATGGTCACCTTGGCTTCTCGAGGAGTAGCCAGCACCAGTTTTGAAAAATCATTATTTTAAGTGTTATTTCAACATTATTTCACCATCTTTAAAGACACCAGGCATTTCACCAGCATTTTAGCTGAATTATATCACAAACGATCACCATTACTTCAAGAACGGAGGCCCCTTTCACCAAACTTTGCAGAATCATTTTTGGAGCTGGCCTTTGTGAGAGGTGAAAAGGCCAGGTCCTGAGACAGTCCTTCACTCAGGCTGATTATCCTCAGAGATGAGAAATGCCCATGCTCGAGACAGGTGAAAAGTGCAAATCCTGTTTCAGTCTTTAAATCCGCCCTTTCACCCTCATCTTTAGACACATTTGATGACTCAGCTCAGAATGGAAAAGGGTTCTGGCAGACAAATCTATGCTTAGGCACAGTCACCTGGTTTTTCGAGGAGTAGGTAGCACCAGCTTTCAAACAAATCGTTATTTTAAGTGCTATTTCACCATTAATTCAGAGACATCTTCAGAGACACCAGGCATTTCACCAGTATTTTTGGAGGAGTGGTTTCATGACCTCACAGCCTGAGATATTTCTCCCAGAGATGTCTATGTCGAGGCCTCGCTAAAGTGATATTTGGAAGTAGTGGGTCCAACAGCCTTTAAAATAACCGTTCTTTAAAGAATTATCTCCTGATCTGTTACCATTACTTCAAAACCGGTGGTTCCTTTCACCATCCTATCACGAATAATTTTTTGGAGCTGGCTTGTGTGAGAGGTGGAAAGTGTGGGTCCTGTGTGGGTCATTTCCTCTAGATGGTTATCCTCAGAGATGAGAGGTGCACATGCATGAGACGGGTGAAAAGTGCGGATCCTGTTGCAGTCTACTAGACTGCAACAGGATCCGCACTTTTCACCCTCCTCTTCAGACTGGTTTGATGACTCAGCCCAGAAGAGAAAATGGTGCTGGCAGATGAAACTGTGTTTAGGTACGCTCACCTGGGTTTTTCAAGGAGTAGCTAGCCCCAGTGTAGAAAAAATCTGTACTTGAAGTGTTCTTTCACCATTATTTCACAATCCTAAAAGACATGATGCATTTAACCAGCATTTTCAGAGGAGTGGGTTCACTAGCTCACAGCCTAAGATGATTCTCATAGCGATTTCTGTGTCAAGGCCTCGCTAAGGGGATATTTTGAAGAAGTCGGGCCTAGAGCCTTTAAAGTAACCATTCTTTAAAGAATTATCTCCCCATCGGTCACCATTACTTCCAGAACGGTGGCCGCTTTCACCCTCCTTTCGTGATTAATTTCTTGGAGCTGACCTGAGTGAGAGGTGGAAAGTTCCGGTCCTGTGTGGGTACTTCCCTCTAGCTGGTTATCCTCAGAGATGAGAGGTGCACATGACCAAGACGAGTGAAAAGTGCGGAGCGGATCCTGTGACTGAAACAGGATCCGAACTTTTCACCCTACTATTCAGACTGCTTTGATGACTCAGCCCGGAAGGGAAAACAGTGCTGGCAGACAAATCTGTGCTTAGGCATACTCACCTGAGTTTTTCGAGGAGTTGCTAGCCCCAGTGTTGAAAAAATCAGTACTTGAAGTGTTCTTTAACCATTATTTCACCATCCTCAAAGACATCAGGCATATCACCAGCATTTTGAGAGGAGTGGGTTCACAGGCTCACAGCCTAAGATGATTCTCATAGAGATTTGTATGTCGAGGCCTAGCTAAGGAGCTATTTCGAAGAACTCCAGCCTAGAGTCTTTAAAATAACCATTCTTTAAAGAATTATCTCCCCATCGGTCACCATTACTTCAAGAACAGTGGCCGATTTCACCCTCCTTTCACGAATAATTTTTTGGAGCTGGCTTGTGTAAGAGGTGGAAAGTGCGGGTCCTGCGTGGGTCCTTCCCTCTAGCTGGTTATCCTCAGAGACGAGAGGGGCACATGCGCAAGACGGCTGATAAGTGTGGATCCTGTTTCAGTCTAAAAACTGAAACAGGATCTCCACTTTTCACCCTAGTCTTCAGACTGGTTTGATTACTCAGCTCGGAATGGAAAATGGTTCTGGCATACAAATCTATACTTATGTATGGTCACTTGCTTTTCTTGAGGAGTAGGTAGAACGACTTTTGAAAAAATCTTTAATTTAAGTGTATTTCACCATTATGTCACCATGTTGGAATACACCAGGCATTTCCCCAGCATTTTTAGAGGAGTGGTTTCATCAGCTCACATCCTATGATGATTTTTGAAGATAACTCTATGTTCATGCTTAGCTAACGGGCTATTTTGAAGAAGTCTGGCCTAGAGCCTTTAAAATAACCTTTAAAGAATGGTTATTCTTTAAAGAATTATCTCCCCATCGATCACCGTTACTTCAAGAATGGTGGCCCCTTTCATTATCTTTTCACGAATTGGTTTTGGGAGGTGGCCTTTGTGGGAGGTGGAATATGTGGGTCCTGTGTCTGTCCTTCCCTATAGCTGATTATCCTCATAGTTGAGAATTGCACATGTGTTAGACAGGTGAAAAGTGTGCATCCTGACTGAAACAGGATTCGCAATTTGCACCCTTGTCTTCAGACTGATTTGATGACTCAGCTTAGAAGGGAAAATGTTTCTGGCAGACAAATCTATGCTTATGCCTGGTCACCTGGCTTGATGAGTAGGTAGCACCAGTTTTGAAAAAGTCATTATTTTAAGTGTATTTCACCTTAATGTCACCATCTTGGAAGACATCAGGCATTTCACCAGCATTTTCAGGGTAGTGTTTTCATGAGCTCACAGTCTAAGATGATTCTCTCAGAAATTTCTATGTCCATGCCTATCTCAGGGGATATTTCGAAGAAGTCAGCCCTAGAGCCTTTAAAATAACCATTCTTTAAAGAATTATCTCCTCATCGATCACTATTACTTCAAGAACAGTAGCCCTTTTCACCATCCTGTCAGGAATAATTTGTTGGAGCTGGCCTCTCTGAGAGGTGGAAAGTGTGGGTCCTGTGTCAACCCTTCCCTCGAGCTGATTATCTTCAGAGATGAGAAGTGTGCATGCAGGTGATGGGTGAAAAGTGTGGCTCCTGTTTCATTCTAAAGACAGAAATAGGATCCGCACTTTTCACCCCTGTCTTCAGACTGATTTGATGACTCAGCTCGGAATGGAAAAAGGATCTGGCAGACAAATCTATGCTTAGGGATGCTCACCTGGGTTTCTCACAGAGTAGGTAGCACCAGTTTTGGAAAATCATTATTTTAAGTGTTATTTCACCATTATTTTAGCATCTTGAAAGACACCAGGCATTTTACCAGAATTATCTCACTATCAGTCACCATTACTTCAAGAATGGTAGCCCCTTTCACCACTCTTTCAAGAATCATTTTTTGGAGCTGGTTTATATGAGAGGTGGAAAGTGCAGGTCCTATGTCAGTCCTTCCCTCTAGCTGATTATTGTCAGAGATGAGAAGCGCAGATGCGCTAAAAGGGTGAGTCTAAAAACTGAAACAGGATCCACACTTTTTGCCTGTCTCCCACATATGCACTTCTCATCTCTGATAATAATCAGCTATAAGGAAGTACGGACACAGGACCTTCACTAAACACCTCTTCCTAGGGCCAGCTCCAACAAAGCATTCTAGAAACAATGGTTAAAAGAGCTACCTTCTTGAAATAATGGTGAATGGATTGTGAGATAATTCTTTAGTGAACGGTTATTTTAAAGGCTCTAGGACCGACTTCTTCAAAATATCTACTTAGCTGGACCTCAGCAAAGATTGTTCTGACACAATCGATTTGGGCTCTGAGCTTATGAATCCAATGCACTAAAAATGCTGGTAAAAGTCCTGCAGTCCCTTAAAGATGGTGAAATAAGTATGAAAATAATGAATTTAATGAAAATAATGAATTTATTTCAAAATCTCCGCTACATACTCCTCGAAAAAGCCCAGTGCCTGGGCCTAAGCATAGATTTCTCTGCCAGACTGTTTTCCATTCCGAGGTGAGTCATCAAATCAGTCTGAAGACAAGAGTGAAAAGTGCAGATCCTGTTTCAGACTAAAGACTAAAGACTGAAACAGGATCCGCACTTTTCACTTGTCTTGCACATGTGAAGGATAATTCTGAGGATAATCAGCTAGAAGGAAGGTCTGACACAGGACCCACACTTAAAACCTCTCACAAGGGCCTGCTCCAACAAAGGATTCTTGAAAGAAGGGTGAAAAGGGCTACTCTTCTTGAAATAATGGTGAATGGATTGTGAGATAATTCTTTAGTGAATGGTTATTTAAAGGCTCTAGGACCAACTTCTTTGAAATTTCTACTTAGCTCGGCTTCAGCAAAGATTGGTCTGTCCGAATAATGTTTGGCTCTGAGCTCATGAATCTAATGCGGTAAAAATGCTGGTAAAAGTGCTCAAGTCCTTTAAAGATGTTGAAATAATGGTGAAATAAGTCTTAAAATAATGATTATTTTAAAATCTCTGCTACATACTCCTCGAAAAACCTCAGTGCCCGTGCCTTAGCATAGATTTCTCTGCCAGAACCGTTTTCCATTCCAAGCTGAGTCATCAAATCAGTGTGAAAAGGAGGGTGAAAAGTTGAATCCTGTTTCAGTCTTTGAAACAGGATCCAGTCTTTTCACCTGTCGCTCACCTGGGCACTTCTCATCTCTGAGGATAATCCGCCAGAGGGAAGGAATGACACAGGACCCACACTTTCCACCTCTCACAAAGGCCAGCTCCAAAAAACAATTCCTATAAGGATGGTGAAAGGGGCTACCGTTCTTGAAGTAATGGTGATCAATTTTGAGATAATTCTTTAAAGAAAGGCTCTGGGACCGACTTCTTTGAAATATCACCTTAGCTAGGCATAAACGTAGAAATCTCTGGGAGAATCATCTTAGGCTGTGAGCTCATGAAACCACTGCTCGAAAAATACTGGTGAAATGCCTGGTGTCTTTAAAGATGGTGAAATTATTTTGAAATAACACTTAAAATAATGACTTTTCAAACCCTGTGTTACCTACTCTT
>VSMD01110959.1:0-19146 GCA_008750895.1 Mirza zaza
GTTCTTTGTATTAAGCAGGTCTTCTGTCTCAACCAAGAGAGATCAGGAGAAACCAGTGAACCCACTGCTGCCCTCTGCAGTCTCCTCCATGGGCTCCTCTGAAGAGTGATGCTCTGATAGACACTGCTGGGCTAAAGATACTGGTCTGGGATCCAGGAAATTTGCATATCTGTCCTGGTTCTAAGTCTACTCCCTGTGTAAGTCACTACTCTTTTCCCATGTGGGACTCAGAGCCTCTGCATCCCAGGGATGCTAACAGTACTAATGACAACAGCAGCAACAATAGCAACAAGAGCTCTCAATTACTGAGCACTTCCTACATATCAGACTCTGTGCTGAATGTTTAACAGGGGTTAGCTCTTTTAACCCTCACACAGCCCAAGGAGGTGGGCTCTTACTCTCCCACACTGTAGATGGAGAAATAGAGGCAGAGAGCAATAAAGTGATTTGCTCAGAGTGGTAGTGCCAGGGCTGGAACCTGCCTCTGCCTGATTCCCAAGTCTGTGTAACTACAATGCCAGGCAAGTCCTCTCCACTGGGAGCAGAGCCCGAAGCCCACGCCCACCTTTCCCAGCATCCCCCTCCCAGGCACTGTGAGGACCACAAGGGGGCCTGGGAATGCACATGAACAGAAGAAGGGGTGGGGCTCTGGGGCCCAGCAAGGGTGCCCCAGCTCCAGCCTAGTCTGGGGCCTGGATCCCCCCTTAGACAGGGTGGTCCCAAGTCACTGCCCAGAGCTTCATATGGCAGAGAGGGTTCAGTGGTGGTGGTAAGGTCCCCGGGGGGAGTAGCTGGGGCCAGGAGACTACAGCAGACAGAGGGGCCCTTTATCCTCTCACCTAACAACAAGGCCTCCTCTTTGTGGGCCTGGGCACAGGGCAAGCTCAGGCCCATCTGCCTCCAGGTGTGGTGGGCAAGGTCCCAGGCTCGCTGCTCCCCATACCGAGCCACTAGACATGAGGCCACCTCCATGCCACTCATCTTCTCTGGTGGAACTGCCATAGCACCGGAAGGGCCCCGGAAAGGTTCTTCATTGTGTAGCCGAAGCTGGAACTCCTTCAGCTCTTCCTTCTTCAGTAGCTCCAAGTAATAGCCCAACTGGGCTCTGCTGGCCATCTCTGTCCTAGGGTGGGGGAACTGGGGGGTGTTCAGGGGGCAGGGGAGGTGGGTGGGTGGTGAGGGGCATCAGGAAGGCAGAGAAGAGTGGTCTCATTTGTCTTAGCCCCTACCATCTGCCACTGTGGTACTCCCACTGGGATCACTCTTCTTGACTTGGTAAACTCCTATTCAGAATTTAGAACCCAGTTTTGGAAACCCCAGGGCATCTGCCAATAGATGGTGTTGGCGGTCAGGGAAGGGAGTGGTAGGAAAAGTCTTGGGAGGGAGGGGCCTGGAGGGGACTGGGAGACACTGGAAGAAGTCAGGTTATATGGGGGTGCTGGGGTGGGGCCCAGGGCCTGGGAGTGGGAAGAGGAGGGTGGGCGATTGGATGTGGGTGACACTCACGGTTCTCTGTTCCTCAGATTCTTCCCTCTCCTGTGCTCTGGACTCCTGGGATTAATCTTTGAGCTGCAAGGCTGGCAGGGAGGTGAGCTAAGGGAGAGGCAAGGCAGGGGTGGTCTTCCAGGGTCCCCGGTCTCTTCAGATCTCTCCTGGCCCTGAGACACCAGCCAGTGACCACAGCCCCAGCCAGCCAGAGCAGGAAGAAAATGTCACCAAGAGGAAACTCATGGCAGGTGTGGCCAGAGGAGGCGTGGCGAGGGGCTCAGGCCCAGACAGGCTGTTGCTGCAGCGGGTGCAGACCATACAACACACAGTGCATGCGTGTTCACGCAGGCCTCCGCCAGCCCAGCACCCAGAGCCTGCCCACAGACCCAGGGCGCAGACTTTCCTGGCACTCGGGTGTGGGGCCCAGGCCCAGGAGCTCGGAATGGGTGGGGCCCCTGTGTCTGCCAGGGGGAAACATTAGACCTGGGCCAGGGAGCACCGTTCCCAACCTTTCATGGTTTTGGGGGCTTCCTGAGCCCCAAAGCTTACCCTGCCATGCTCTGAGGGGCACTGAACTGTGTGTCCCAGTCCCAGGGGTCTCTGTGCTTTGTGAGCAGCCAGACACGCAGCTAGTAAACATTTCCGCCTGAAAGCAGAACAGGCCCTGCCTTATCCCTGCAAAGCCAGGCCTCAGGGAGCTGGGCCCACACTTTCTTCCTCTTTTGTACAATCAGCAAAGGCCAAGGTCTCCAGGTTGAGGAGTGACATTACCCAACCGATTTGCTTTTGTGTAATAAATAGCACCAAGAGTGTCCGGAGATGCCTTGATTTGACCTAGGCTGGCCCCATGGTTATGTAGATGCTCATGGTTATATGGACACTCACTCATTGTGTGGCTGATTGACTTCTCTGAGCCTCAATTTGTTTATCTATTAAACGGAACATCATAGAATTTATCTATTAAATGGAACATCAAATTCAACAAAAGCTTTTTCTAATCATTAAATATATTAGGTAAGTGTTAGTGTTTTTTTCAGTGGCCGACACACCTGCTGTAGGACATTCTAACATCAGACTTACCAGAAGAGGAAAGTCTGGCACTAAAAGCTGGGATGACCAGAGGGATTTGAGTACTCTATGAAAGACCCTGAGACCCCGTGTGGTGGGAGGAATGTCCTAGAGGAGGGGTGTGTGGACTTTCTTCCCCCTCCTGACACCAACCAGTTCTGACGCCAACTCTTGGGATACTAACTGGATGTGCTACAGTTCAATGCAGTTCTGACACTAACTGCCTGGAGCTGGTGTCAGACCACACAGGTTTATGGGCTCAGTCTCGCAAAACTGCCCTCACTTCACATATGAGTTGCAAATGGGGTTCCCAGACCACTTGCACCAAATAACTTGGTGAACAATTGAGGGGTTCTCACAGTCCCCCTCAGATTTGATAATTTGCTAGAACAACTCACAGGACTCAGGAAAGCATTTATGATAAAGGACACAACTCAGGAACAGCCAAATGGAAGAGCTGCCCAGGGCAAGGCTGGATGGGAGCAGAGATTCCCTGCCCCCTCTGGGCACAGCAACCACCCTCCCCGCACCTCCCTGTGTTCCCTACCAGGAAGCTCTCTGCTTTTGTCCTCCCATGATGTCTTATTAATTTGGGTACAATGTTTTACTTGTTAGAGGAATGTAGTAGGAACTTAGTAGGACACAGCTTGACACTTAAAAACATTTTTAAGTTATTGAATGTTCTTTCTTTCTTTTTTAAAGCTTCAGCAAAATATTTTATTTCTTTAAGACATTCATGGTAGAAAATTTGAATATATAGAAAAGTCTGGAGTGAAAATTTTACCTATAAGCCCTTACCCCAGGAATAGGCAATGTTGATTATTTTCCTTATACAAATATGTTCCTCTCTTTTTCACTTTTTATACCATTATCATATTATTTTTAGATTTTAAAACATTTGAGAAAAGCAGAAAAATGAAAAGAATAAAGAAATGTAAAAAGATTAACAAACACCTATGATATCTAAATGAATATATATTTTGTCATATAAGCTTTGGGTCTGTAATTTTTGTTGTTTTTGCCTTTATTTTTTATTTTTTTATTTCAGCATATTAGGGGATACAAATGTTTCAGTTACATATATTGCTTTTGCCCCATCTGAGTCAGAGCTTCAAGCATGTCCATCTCCCAGATGGTGCACACTGTACACATTAGGTTTGAAGATACCCCTCCTCGCTGCTCCCACCTGCCCGATACCTGATGAGTGTTACTACTATCTGTGCACTTAAGTGTTGGTCAGTTAATACCCATTTGATGGTGAGTGCATGTGGTGGTTATTTTCCATTCTTGGGATACTTCACTTCATAGAATGGGTTCTAGCTCTATCCAGGATAATATAAGAGGTGCTATATCACCATTGTTTTTTGTGGCTCAGTAGAACTCCATGGTATACATATACCACATTTTATTAATCTATTCATGTATTGATGGGCACTTGGGTTGTTTTCACATCTTTGCATTTGTGGATTGTGCTGCTGTGAACATTCTAGTGCAGATGTCTTTTTAATAGAATTTCTTTTGTTCTTTTGGGTAGATTCCCAGTAATGGGATTGCTGGATCAAATATTAGTTCTACCTGTATCTCTTTGAGGTATCTCCATATTACTTTCCACAGAGGTTGTACTAGTTTGCAGTCCCACCAGCAGTGTATGAGTGTTCCTGTCTCTCTGCATTCATGCCAACATTTATTGTTTTGGGACTTTTTGATGAAGGCCATTCTCACTGGAGTTAAGTGATATTTCATTGTGGTTTTGATTTGCATTTCCTGATGATTAGATATATTGAGAATTTTTTGTTTGTTGGCCATCTATCTTCTTCTGAAAAGTTTCTGTTCTTGTCCTTTGCCCACTTTTCTTTGATTTTTTTCTTGGTGATTTTCGTGAGGTCTATACAGATTCTAGTTATCAGCCCTTTATCTGATGTGTAACATGTGAATATTTTCTCCCATTCTGTAGATTGTCTGTTTGCTCTCATGGTAGTTTCCTTGGCAGTGCAGAAGTTTTTTAATTTGATTAGGTCCCATTTATTTAGTTTTGTTGTTGCTGTGATTGCCTTTGGGGCCTCCTCATAAATTCTTTCCCTAGGCCAATGTCTGTAAGAGTTTTCCTAACATTTTCTTCTAGCATTCTTATAGTTTTGTGCCTTAGGTTTAAGTCTGTTATCCACTGTGATTTGATTTTTGTGAGAGGTGAAAGGTGTGGACCCTGTTTCAGTCTTCTACATGTGGCTATCCAATTTTCCCAGCACCATTTATTGAATAAGGATTCCTTTCCCCAGTGTATGTTTTTGTCTGCTTTGTCAAAGATTAGATGGCTATATGAGGGTGGTTTTATATCTGGGTTCTTAGTTCTGTTTCATTGGCCTATGTCTCTGTTCTTATGCCAATACCATGCTGTTTTAGTTACTATAGACTTCCTTATTTTATAGCTTGAAGTGTGATAACTTGAAGCCTCTTGGTTTGTTGTTTGTGCTTAAGATTGCTTTGGCTACACGGGGTCTTCTCTGGTTCCATACGAAATGTGGAATTATTTTTTTCTATATCTGTGAAAAATGATGTTGATATTATAATAGGAATATATTTAACAAAGGAGGTAAACAACCTCTACAGGGAGAATCATCAAACACTGAGGAAGCAGAGGACATAAACAGGTTGAAAACCATACCATGCTCACAGGTTGGCAGAATCAAAGTTGTTAAAATGTCTACACTACCCAAAGAATCACTTCCCAGACTTGGCAGCCTCCCCACAAACACATTTTGAATATGCGATATGGTTTTTGGCTGGTGCCTGAATTTTAATGTACCTGCGGTCAAACCTCGGTTGGCACCAATTACAGACTATTTGTAACTTTTGTGTTGCCAAAGTTGAAAAGGACTCATGAACTCTGTGCACTTTTTGTAGCCCACAGGAAGATGCCTAAGGGAATTTTTACCCTGTTATATATGTGCCATCCTGTTGTTCCTGAGAGAGATGGAAGTAGTATAATCTACCAGGCATCTTCCCCAAGTAGGTGTCACACACACATAGCCCATCATGCCCAGAGGGTCATGAGGTCTCAGAGGAGATGAGTGCTGCCACTGAACTCCTGACAGCTGCTGCTTTTATCCTGCCCTTGAGTTCTTACGTCTTGCATTTGTGCTACAGAGCAGCTCTGAGCCTCTCTACAGCTCCAGGGCTCCTGGTCCCCCAGCCCTAAACTCTGTGATAACCTGGGGCTCAGAGTGTTTGGTGATAACCAGTAACATAGGAGAGGTAAAGTCAAAGCCCTACAATATTTCATGGATGTGCTGTCAATGGCTCTGAGACCAAACAAGATCCTGATGAAGAGTAAGAAAACATTTCACTGAAAGTCTGGTAAAATCATCTTTGTGCAGCTGAAATAGGCACTATTTAACCAAATTTCCTCTTTTATGAGCAGTATCTAGCACCTAGAAGGACAGATAGGTGCATTTGGATCAAAAAAGTCAAGTTTTAAAAAAGACGTGACATTTTAGTGCTGGACAGTGGCAATCTATATGAAATTAACTTCAGTGTTATACCTTCGCTCAATTCCTGCTCATACAAACTCTTTGTTGACAGATGAGGCAGCTTTAGTGAAAAGAGCAAAAATCCTTGGCTTTGTTTTCACTACAAGGACATCATACTCTCTCACCATAGGAGCTGTGAGTAGCACCCTGACTACTTGTCGCCACTTTACATTGACCTGCTATTCCAGAGAGTTACAGGTAGGTAGTGGTGCAGAATAGGAGCCCTGCAGTCACAGTGCCTGGGATTCCAACTGGCCCCACACTTTCTAGCCATGATTCTCAGATGTGTTCCTTCACTTCTCAATATTTCCCCTAGTTTTATCATTAAGCCTGTCATAAGGTCCTTGTGAGGATTAAACATGATAATATCTGTAATGTACTTGGAATTAGTGCCTGGCACATAGACTGTACACAATTAAAGTGAGTTATTCCAAAGAGTTAACATCCTTAGAACTTCAAGAAATATACTAGGTTTTTTGTATGAGGAATTAACGTGGTTCAAACTATTTTTGGTGAGTTCTGTTATTGTGCAGATTATTCACTTTAGCGTGTGTGTGTGTGTATCCTTCTTCTGTCTTGATAACCACAAGTCTTGATATGGGGAAGAAATTGAAGCAGTGCAAACATGGTGACCAACGTAGGGACTTTGTTTTTTAATACTAATGCTATGGTTAGAGACGTTTACTAGACATTGAGTCCTTGGTACAAGCTACTGATTAATTCATGTTTATGTCTATAGTACCTGGTGCATGATGACTCTCAAATTTAAAATTCTTGTTTTAAAATATTTTTATTTCAGGATATTATGGGGATAACAAACATTTTGGTTACATGTAATGTGTTTGCCTCCCCCAAGCCAGGGCTACAAGTGTGACCTTCTGCCATACAGCGAGTTCTGCTTCTATTAGTTGTAGGTTTACCCCATTCCCCGCACCGAAATGATCAAATTCTTTAAACTTCTGCAGTGCCTCATTGGTGATGCTGGGAGCTAGCAGATTCTGAGATAAATTCATCTGGGCTACCAGAAATCAAGAGGCTATGACTGGAACTATTTGGAAAAGAATGCAACAGTGCTGTAAAACTTTACATAGCATGCCACATCTTCCCATATTTACCTCCTCAAGTTATCTAAGCACTGAGGATTTCATTTGATCTGTGCAAGATAGCAAAAAGATTTATCTATTGTCCCATTGCTGTCGGCCGAGTATCTCACTCACTACAGGTACCCTTGCCACCTGAGAGTATTCATCAAATGTTTGTAATAGTGCCAAGTTTAGATTGAGAAGAGAGGTGCATTTGTCCTAAATCCGTGCTGTTAGAAACACTTGTGCAGTTAGAATTGCCCAGGTTGCAAACAATGCTCTTACCAGAGGAGGATGCCATCATCTCATCAGGCTGGCAAGAAGATTTATGTTTTGAAAATATGTGTATTTGGAGGGTAACACTTGTTTGTGTCTACTAGGTAGTGAATGATTTGGCAAGATGAGTACTTTTTTCCTCAGGTAAGGATATGTTGTCTTATCTTCCTATAAAAATTTACTTTTGGAATTTATAATGTCCTAGAGTTTTCTAGGTAAGCTACCTTTGCATAAAGTTCATGTATTTCCCAGGGCTGTTTCCATGACTACTGAGATTGAGATTTGGTGATGCATATCAAAACTCCAACACAGAATCATGAAATTCTAGTTAGCCTCTACCTTGGAATCTCACCTCCATTCTCACCTCTTCAGGCCTCATTAGGCCAAACTCCCTTTTGTAAGTTCATTTGGGTCCCTCCTTTATAGCACTTGTCACAGTCACAGTGAGGATTTTGAATCTCTTCCTACTTAACATCTGTCTTGCTAACTAGACTGTAAGCTCCTGAAGGCAGGAATCACCTCCACAGAATCTGACATCTAGTAAGTGCTCAATAAATACTTGGTGGAAGGATGGAGTTTGGAAATTATTTTCACAGATAAATTAAAAACTGTTTCTTTAAAAGTAGGCAGTAAATTAATTCATTTTTTTCTTTTCTTTTTTTCTAGAGACAGATTCCAGCTCTGTCTCACAGGCTAGAGTGCAATGGCAACATCATTGCTCACTGCAACCTCAATTTCCTGGACTGAAGCCATCCTCTTGTCTCAGCCTCCCAGAGTGCTAAGATTATAGGTGTGAGCCCATTTTTTTCTTTTTAAAGGAAAAACGTTTTTTTTCATCTCATGGTCTTTATTTTGTCTTTAATAAAATTAACATTTTTTCAAGCTTTTTTCTCTGCCTACAAATGTTATCAAATGGTATTTATGTTCCTATAGAAAAGTCAAAAGTGTAAACAAACAGCAGACCCTTCTCTCCTCTCATACTTCAGTAGATCTGCAGTTCTAACAGTTGTGGCCTGATTCTCCAGAGCAAATTTTGAGGATATGGATGGCGATGATATTTTTACTGGAATTTTCTCCACATTCCTGCAGTCATATCTCTTGAAACACTTGAGGATTTCTAATGTTGAATCTGAAAAATTAGGAATGAAAGTAATGAAGTAGATCACTAGTTCTTCCCAAAGCTAGGTGACTTTCAAATCATGTTTTCAAAGCCTTGTTTCTTAATGATTTCTTTTTTTTAATAACTTTCAAGACCTGGGAAAAGTTGTTGTTACCAACTCCGCCCTGCCCCCTAGAAAGCTTTTTCTAAAACATTTATTATAGGAAAATTAATCTCAGCATTCATTCTAGCTCTCCCGTTTCTTAGTATTTGACTGAAGTGTGTGGTCATGTAGCTCAGTGTCACTGTAGTGACTTAATTTCCTGGAGTTGTGTTCTAGCAGGTTTGTAAGCATTGGAAGCAGTTACAGATCCTTGGTTGGAAAGTGCTCTCCAGCTCTAGTGTTCAGATTATGCACACTTGGCCATCCTTGGAGGACAGGAGTGAGACGGGAGTAGATGAGACTGTGCTTTACTGAGGCATGGCCGAGGGGGCTCCCCGGGAGGGGAGATATGTCTCCATGTGTTTTGCACAGTCTTGCTGGCACACTGCTCACTGGTGGCCTGGTGCGTTGTCACCCTGGAGCAGAATATGTTACACTGTGGCTCCAGAGTGGGCTAGAGGAAGAAGAGGAAGATGACAAACAAGCAGAGATCTGTGTGGAGAGGAAGGTGAAGAGGCTGAGAAAAGCGTGGGAGATGGAGCGAGTGGAGCCTCATCTGTGGTCATCATTGTGATTCTGTTGCCAGCTGACAGCCTTCCTAGTTATTTAACCTCTCTGTGCCTGGGTGTCCTGATCTGTAAAATGGGAATAACTATGGTAATGCCCTCAAGGATTGTTGTGAAGATTAATAGCAATGCCTGGCACATGGTAAACCCTTACATAGCACTCACTGTGAGTATTAATTATTATTGCTGTTATCTTAATTGGAGCACAGTTTTCTGAGGGCTAAGTGTTTGGATTTTACTCTTCCTTACTCCATCCCCTGGCCCCAAAAGGAGACACTTCTATCCTTCAGGAATCATTTGTGTGACTCTCTTACTTCATGAATGTTAAACTTGAACATTTGTTTCTTGTGCAACATCATTCCTGAGGAGAAAGAAACTTTTTGTTGAAAGAGCTCGAGAATATGGAAGACCTAAGAACTGAGAGCCAAATTGATGCACCTCATGTATGCAAAGCTATCCTCTAATATACATGACAGCAGCTCTGTTTGAACAATTTGCAGCTAGAGTTCAATTTAAATGAACTTGCCAACGTCACGAGGCAAATAAATGACAGAATCAGGGTTGAGACACACATCTGTAACATTCCAAGTCCCTGGTGTTTTCAACTAATCCATAGTTCCAGAGGGACAGACAATCTAGAGCATGTAAAAAAGTACATCTTCATCTTCATGGGGTAAAATGCACTTCAGGCAGATACAAATGTTTTTGAGCATCTTCCATATGCCAGCCACTGTTCTAGAATTGTAGTAGCCGAGATGACTGTGTGTTTATGGGGATTATAGTGCAAGTAGACAGACACTAAACAGCCAAGATAAGAAGCAGATAATTTTAGGTTTTAATCAGTGCTATAAAGACAATTAAACAATATGATGTGGTGGAGACAGACTGTCGTGCTGCTGGTGGTGGTGGTTTGTAACCTTTAGTTAGGTGGTCAAGGCAGGTGAGATTTGGGCTGGAAATTGAAAGATGGAAGGAAGCAGCCAAGTGAAGACGTGGAGGAAGAGCAGTGGGCAGAGGTACCAGGCAGAGCCCAACCTGAGAGAGATGGGTCTTGGCATTAGTGTGGTCAAGTGGGCTGAAGGGGTGGGCAGAGCAGGAGTTGGGCTGGGTAAAGCTCCCAGCAGGATTTTCAGGGGCTTTGTAATCTTAGGGTAAGGAATTTGATATTTTCCTAAGTGTGTCACAAAATCATTAGAGGGCTTTAAGCAGGGGAGTGTTATCTGATTTCTTTTTTTAAGAGATCACCATTTCCCTGGATGTATTTTTTTACTTGCTGTAGTGCTACCATATATGGAAGTAATAGAGAACAGAATATCTTTCATTCTTGAATTTATAATATTTTTATTTGTTTTCCCACAGGCTACTTAGCTGGGATCATGTAATTATTCACACTTCTTTCTTTTTCTTTTCTTTTCTTTTCTTTTCTTTTCTTTTCTTTTCTTTTCTTTTCTTTTCTCTTTTCTTTTCTTTTCTTTTCTTTTCTTTTCTTTTCTTTTCTTTTCTTTTCTTTTCTTTTCTTTTCTTTTCTTTTCTTTTCTTTTCTTTTCCCTCCCCTCCCCTCCTCTCCCCTTCCCTTCCTTCATCTCGCTCTGTTGCCTGGGCTACAGTGCTGTGGCATCAGCCTAGCTCACAGGAACCTTAAACTCCTAGGCTCAAGCAATCCTCCTGCCTCAGCCTCCCGATAGCTGGCGCTACAGGAATGTGCCACCATGCCCAGATAATGTTTTCTGTATATTTTTAGTGTTCCCGCTAATTTCTTTCTATTTTTAGTAGAGACAGGGTCTCATTCTTGCTCAGGCTGGTCTCAAACTCTTGACCTCAGACAATCCTCCGCCTCCGCCTCCCAGAGTGCTAGGATTACAGGCATGAGCCAGTGCTCCCGGCCAATCCACACTTCTTACTTGTAGTTGTGCTTATGTATGTCTTTGCTGATGCTTTTTGCTGAGAGTGCTAGGAAGACAGAGAATGCAAGGTACCCATTTAAGTGCATTTGTAGCTTTACTTTAAAAAGAATATGTTTAGTTGCTAAGTTTAAAGTTGGTAAATAAAATGCAGTTTACTGTTTAATGTGTCTCTTCTTTCCCTGGATACCTCTGTATCCACCACAATTGCAATTTATATATGAAATTTTTCAGTGGGAGAAGTTCCTGCTGCCTTTCCACTAATGATTTCCTGGAACATTTGAGTAACTACGCTGTATTAAGAACTGTGCTAGAATGAGGAGCTTTTTCATCAACAGGAAGAAATTGTCCTTGCCCTGAGGAGCTTGTAGTCTTGAAGACATAGTTATGTGCAAAACAGTGATGTACTAGACAAGGTCTGCTAAGATACAATTACATAGCTATATCAAGTTCTAGGTGAGCACAGAAAAGGTTCTTCTTCTTGAAGAGTTTTAGGAAGGCTTTGTAGACGAGGTTGCATCTTTGGAGGACAGGTAGGATTAGAACAGGTAGATATGGGAGTTGGGAGTGGGATGCATATCTTAGGAAGAGGAGGTGGAGGCAGTGTGAAACAGAGGAGAGTGTAAGCTGTTTAGGGACTAGAGGACCTTCTGGTGTGGTTGTACTGTGTGCAAGATATAGGGTTGTGGGATACAAGGAGGAGCCAACAGCTTGGGGCCTTGAAGGTGATTTGTAGGGGTGTCCTAAAATGTCCTTATGTGCCATGGAGAGCTGTCCGAGGGTTGAGGGTAGGGAAACACCAAGATGAGGAAGGAGTGCTATCTTGGGCAGTTTCCTTTGGCAGGGTTGGGATAGGGTGGAATGGGGAGATCTTCAAGCCAGTTTGGACTGTTAAGTGAGGAATAATAGCAGTGAGTTTAAGTTCTGTCTACAACAGTATGCACAAGAAGATAAAAATCTGGACTATATAAAAAAAACTCTCTGGCATGAATCAAGCAAGTATTTTATCATCTCTGTGTGGCAAAATGGGGGCAGGAAGGTCTACTTGATAGAAATGTTGTAAGGACTGAGTAATACACAGAGCCTAGGAGGCTTCCCTCTTTCCTCATTAGTTTTTTATAAATGATTACATTATATATGTATACTGTGTATTATATATAATATATGTTATATATGTGTAATATATAATATATTACATATTATATAATAATACTTTTAATATTGTGTAGCATATAATTAATATTACTACTACTAATAATGATATATGTAATATATTTTAAAATGATATATGAGAAACATATGTATTATAAACATACATATGACAATCATATATGCTATATTACCTTACACATACAATGTAATAATATATGCAGTCTATATTAAATATGTAATTGCGCTAGTACATTCCATGGAAGATAGGAGAGTACTGAGAAATGGCAGTAGTGGAAGGCCATGGAGATTTATAACTAGAATCTTAGTTGAGTGGAGGCCACAACTGAAGGAATATGTTGACCTTTTCACTAATTACCACCTGAGGACTCTGACCATTGGGATTCTTTTGGCTGTGTGTGTGTGTGTGTGTGTGTGTGTGTTAGCATCATGTACTGAAGAAAATAGAACCTAATTGTATTTTCCTGTTGTTCTAGTACTAAAAACAGGATGTCCACAGAAGTCCGGACTCTTAAAGGCAAGCTCCAGCTCTGCTGCAGAGGGGCTGTAAGTACTGGCATTCCTCACTCACATGAGCTCTCTCTCTATGTCCCAGCAACATGTAGGAAGCCTTTCACAACTTCTCAATATTTTTAAATGTTGTTGCTTTTCATATGCTGTTGCCACTGGTTGTTAACAGAATTATCCAAGATGGAAAAGTTCATTTTAAGGTAGCCCGAAAACTTCCCCAACAGTCAAAGCCTTTTGAAATTTATGGTGGCTCACAGCAGAATGCTTATTAAGCTTTAATGTAAGTGAGAAGTCTGCTGTCACCGAGTTGTCTTATTGAATACCAGTGATTACACACTTGGTGCTAAGGATTTGTAGCAGGAATTTGGATCCCAGATCCAAGCCCAAAGTCCTTGATTTGGTGGGTCTCAGGAATTTGCTTTTACTGTAACATTTCTGTAAAAACACCTACATATTTGCTGACTTCCATGTGTACTTAAAGAAAATAGTGTTATCCAGGTGTAATTAAGGTTTGCTGAAGTAAAATAAACTGTATGTACAATTTCATAACTTCTGGCCCTGATATGCTTCCTGTCACTATAAACCACTGATCTTTTTACTGTCTCTATAGATTTGTCTTTTCCAAAATGTCAGGTGGTTGGAGTCATACAGTTTATATCCATTTACTAAAATTTTATATAAATGAAATCATATAGTATATATGACTTTTTGTTTGGCTTCTCTCACTCATAATTATTCTGAGATTCATCATGCATCAAAATTCCTTTCTTTGTATTATTGAGTAGTATTCCCCTCCCCTCCCCTCCTTTCCCTCCCCTCCCCTCCTTTCCCTCCTCTTCCCTCCTTTCTCTCTCCTCCCCTTCTTTCCCTCCCCTCCCCTCCTCTCCTTTCCCTTCCCTCCCCTCCTTTCCCTCCCCTCCCCTCCTCTCCTTTCCCTTCCCTCCCCTCCTTTCCCTTCCCTCCCCTCCTTTCCCTTCCCTCCCCTCCTTTCCTGTCCCCTTCCCTCCTTTCCCTCCTCTTCCCTCCTTTCTCTCTCCTCCCCTCCTTTCACTCCCCTCCCCTCCTTTCCCTTCCCTCCCCTCCTTTCCTGTACCCTCCCTTCTCCTCCCCTTCCTCTGCTGCCTGGGCTAGAGTGCAATGTCATCATTATAGCTCACTGCAATCTCAAACTCCTGGGCTCAAGAGACCCTCCTGCCTCAGCCTCCCATGGAGCTGGGACTACAGGTACGCACCCCACCACCCAGCTAATTGATTATTTTATTTTATGGTTTTATCCCAGTTTGCTTATCCATTTACCTGCTGATAGGTATTTTGCTTCCAGTTTTGCATAATGCTTTTATCAACATTTGTGTGCAAGTCTTCATATAGACATTTAGTTCCATTTGTCTTGGGTATGTACCTAGGAGAGATATGGCTGGGTCCCATAGTAGATGTCTTTTTAACTTTTAAAGAAACCACCAAACTGTGATTATATTCTCTCCAGAGATCTCTGTCAATGCTTGGCGTGGTTGTTAGTGCTTTTAATTTTAGCCATTCTAATATGTGTATATATCATTGTGGTTTAATTTACATTTCCATGCTGTGACTGATGGTGGTGACCAGTTAGAAATTTGAGATGGGGGTCGCTAAGACCATCCCTATTGTTGGGGGATTTACTAGTAGGACTCATGGGACTCAGCAGATACTTGTACTCATGGCTAAGATTCTTTACAGTAACGTAGTAAAGATACACAGCCAGGTCATGAGGTAAGAAGCCACAGGAAGAGTCTGGAGGACTCCATGTGCAGGCTTCCCAGGGAGCCTCCCAGGGAAATTGTGTAACAGTTCAGGGAATTGGTCACCAGCCAGATTCCTAGATGTCAGCCAAGGGCCAACCTTGCAAGTAGGTCTTTCTAAGGATAGTGGTGTCGACCTGCCATGTTAACTGTCTTGCACACTATGCATGTATTTCTGCAGGGAAATGTCTGCTTAAATTTCTCCCCTTTTAAAAAAGACTTTATTTGTTACAGCAGCTTTAGGCTCACAGCAAAACAGAGAGGAAATTACGAAGATTTCCCACATCCCCCACCCCCACACATAAACAGCCTTCCCATTATCCACATCCCCCACCAGAGTCCTGCATTTGTCACAATTGAGGAACCTACACTGATGCATCATAATCACCCAAAGTCCATGGGTTGCATTAGGCTTCACTCTTGGTGGTGTACTTGCTATGGGTTTAGATAAATCAAGAATGACAGGTATCCACCATTATAGTCTCATACAGAATATTTTCACTGCCCCAAAATCTTCTTTTCCAACTATTCATCCCTCCCTCCCCTCAACCCCTGGAAACCACTGATCTTTTAACTGTCTCCACAGATTTGCCTTTTTGAGAATGTCAAGTGGTTGAAATGAGACAGTGGGTAGACTTTTCAGACAGACGTCTTTCACTTAACAGTAGGCACTTACAGTTCTGCCCTGTCTTTTCATGGCTTCCTAGCTTATTTCTTTTTAGTGCTGAATAATGTTCCATTATATGGATCGTACCAGTTTATTCACCTACTGAAGAACATGTTGAGTGCTTCCAAGTCTTGGCAATCATGAATAAAGCTACAGTAAACACGTCTGCCAAATGGCATTAGCAAGCCATGCAGTGCCCTGATCAGCCTAAGGAAGTGGGTAGGGGCAGCAGGACGGAGGCATGACAAGGCAGAATGGGGCATAAACCCCTTTGTTCCACCAGCAAGGACATTCTTTTCCCAACATCCTTTTCCTTACTTTTCCACTTACTGTAAGGTGTGTTTTTCTCTTATCAGGTTTATTTTACCCTGGGAGGAAAGTGGCTGCCTGGGCGACACTGCGGCCACTGAAAACTGGGTGATTCCTTTGCTCTGCAAATGTCATCAATTCTGGCAACCTGTGAAATGTGCTGGGGGGGAACCACTTCCCACGGTGACTTTGCAGGAAGGACACTACACCATCAGGGTCCACGTGTGCTTCCCCAACACGTGAGCCAGCCCCACGGGACAGGTTCTTGGGCAGCGTCTGCCCTGTTCCTCAGCCCTCCCCTACCCAGCCCAGTCCCCACTGCAGCAGTGACACCCCCCCTGCACCCCCGCGTGTGATCCTCTGGTCACTGACAGCTGTTTCTTAGAAATGATTCAGACACTATGTTCTGAAATGTATACCTGTCTTTGACCCGGTCTTCAGCTATGGAAGACCTGTCGTCTTTACTGCTCTAAAGGCTGTGAACCACAATGAGGGGGAAGGCATGGGCTGCAGCGTAATGTCACCAGGCAAAGCTATGTGGAAGGGCCCAGAGACCATCTCCTCCAACTTCATCAGCTGGGAATGGGCGGGGGGCCACATGGCAGCCATTCCTCAACAAGAGCTCCAGGGGACTGGTCACCTTTTGGAAGCCAAAATAGGCCATGAGGAAGTGCTGAACTAACTTCTGCCTGTGCCTACCTAGCACGTGCTGTAGGTGGCTCCAAACTTGTTCTCCTAACACAGCACACGCAACAGACATCACTCTTGCAGAGCATTTATTCAGAGAACCATGTCGAAGTTTTTGGGGGAGTGATTTTCCCCCTCAGCAAATGCAGGGGAAAAGTTTCCTAATTCTTCCAATGTTCTGAGGACAGGAAGGGGTGGCCAGAGGACCGTGGACTACCTGAGCCCTGAAGGGGGAGCTAAGAGGGTGCTGAGGCCCCCCGAGGAGGGCAGTTGAGAAAGTCTCCTGAGAGGACAGGGAGCTGCCCTCCCCCCACCCTGCCGCTGCTAGGGTCTCCAAGGGCAAGGACAGCAAAGGCCTGGCGAGGGCTGCCCGCTGAGTCAAGGGGACCACAGACCCAGGACGCCAGGAGGCCGAGGGCTGGGGGCACAGCGAGGCGGGGTCAGATACTCCGCACCCCCGACCCCTTCCAGCAGTGGCGGGCGGGAGGAGAGAGAGGCGCCCGCGGGCAGAGCGGGAAGAGCCGCCAGGTCAGCCAGGAATGGCCTGTCCCTCGCCTGGCGCGAGGCTCGACGCCCAGAGAGCGTGACGTCACCACACCCATCTGTGTCCCAGGTTTTAAACCTCTCTTATTAGGTACGTGGAGACTTAGGATTGCTTTTTCCCATAGATTAATTAGCCTGTTTGTCATTGTGAAATGATTTTCTTCATCCTTGTCAATATTCTTTACTATGAAATCTATCTTGTCTGACAGAGACAGGGCAGTTTTCTTTGATTAGTGGCTGTATGGTATATTTTTTACTTTCTTTTTAACCAATTCGTGTCTATATGTTTAAATGGTGTTTCCTCTAGGAAGCATTTGTTGGCTCCTGTGGTTGTGATTCGTTCTGAAAACCTCTGCTGTTTAACTGGGGCGTTTAGATCAAGGGAAAGGGGCTTTTCTTGTGTCACCTGCCCCCAGAGCTGGAGCCTACGGTTTGGGCGGGAAAGACGCAGGCGGGGTGTAGGAGGCCGCTCCCCAGCCAGCCCAGCAACCCCCAGCTGTAGCTCCCATTGGCGCAGCCTCCTCAGCACTGGAGTTCAGAGTTCCTTGATGGAGACAGGCCTGGCTAGTGGATCGTAGATTGTGGGGGCAGAGTTTGTGAGGAGAGTCTCTGGGCTGGAGGAGGGGCTCTGCCTGCCACACTGCATCACACCATGGCCACTGGGCTGTGGACCCCCTCAGTGGCGACCGCTTGCCCACTCGCCGAGTACCAGCACTGGGGGTGACTGTTTAGGAGGCGGCAGGTGCCGAATTGGGGAGCTGGGTCCTCAGGACACCCCGTTGTCTCCTCTATGCCGCCTTCCCAGGCACTCACGCCTGTTCAGCCATAGCTGTCTCTCTTACTGACCCCCCCTGGGTGGGCCTATTCGCCTGAGGGGGTCGCAGCTTAGAGTCCCTGACGTAGTGAACAGCTCTGTAGGACTGGCCCCACGGGTTACCAGAGGCAAGATATGTAACTGGCTCCCCTAGCAGTTAAGACCAGTTTCCTCTCCACCTGGTGCCATCCTAGCACGGAGCTCCAGGGTGTTCAAGGTGCTTTCCGCTAATGACCACTCTCTAAAGCACCCACCGCTCCTGCTGCGATTTTGCACCAACTTCAGGCAGGTCCCTGGCTGAGGGGGTGTGTAGGTCAATGGGGAAGCAAGAAGTTGTCCTGTGGGTCAGATCCCACTTCACTCCCTGGCCTGGTGGGTTGGAGCCCTCCCACGCTCTATTGCCCTATTGTTTGTTTTGGACTATCCAGAGAACGTGATCTTATCTCCTGTTCACCTTGTTTTTCCAATTTTTGAGAGTCCCACGCTGAACCTCTGGTGATTCACAACGCTGTTCTCGTGGGGGTGAGATCCACTCCTGTGTAGGAGACCAAGGTCTATGCCTTTTTCTCTTGGAACAGGAATTTGGGCGGGTCACCTTTACTCTGCCATTTTTTCTCCTATTATTCTTTTTTAAAAGTCAGGTATAATTTACAAACAGTAAAATTTACCCTTTGCAGGTGCACAGTTCTATAAATTTTCACCAATGTATACACAATGACTATCAAGATATAGAGTATTTCCAGCATTCCAAAAGGTCTTTCATGCCCCTTTGTAGTCAGTGCCATTCTCCCATCCCTGTTTTCTGGAAACCATGGCCTGTTTGTCCTTCACCACCATCCGTTTGTTTCGCCTCTTTGAGAATATCATACACAGATGATTATATGGCCTTTTGTGTCTACCTTCTTTCACTTAGCAAAATGGTTATGAGATTCAGCCGTGTAATGCTGTGCATAGTCGTTAGTTCCTTTTCATCACTGGGTAGGATTCCATTATATGGACATACTACATGTTTTCTATTACCCAGTTGGTGGACATTGGGATTATTTCAGTTTGTGGCTACTATGAATAAAGTTGCTATAAATATTCACAAGCAAATGTTTGTATAGGCACACGTTTTCATTTATCTTGAGTAAATACCAAGAAATGGGATTGCTGAGGCATATAGTATCTGTATGTTTAAATTTATAGGAAGCTGTCAGCTGCACTGTTGTTCATGCTCACTAGAAATGTATAAAAGTTACCATTGCTCCATATCCTTACTTATGAAAATACCGCTGCTTTAATTCCTATAGCTTTCTAATATATTTTTATATCCAATGTTCAATTTCTCCTTCCTTTTACTTAATTATCAAACTTTTTAGGCTATTCTCCCATAATTACCAATCCATACCAAATTTATAATCATATTAATAAGTTCCATAAAAATATCGAGGGATTTGAAATTGTTATTCCGTTGTTGTTGTTTGCTTTCTGACTCATAATTGCTCTTGGGATTCAATTG
>VSMD01110962.1:0-46333 GCA_008750895.1 Mirza zaza
TTTTAAATGAGAAATGCATGGTTGGCAGTGATAAGAAATGCCAAGACTATGTATTACATGGGATCACGGGTTGAAAATAGAAAATATCCTAAAAATTCTGGTGCAATGTGAAACTGTTGTAGGAAGGTTTGGATAGGATTACATGCTTTACGGATAATATCCCTGTAACTAACACTGTAGATGTTTTTATAATCTTTTCTATAGTCTTTTTGTGGCTTGCCATGTATAGCTGATGGGTGGCTCATCAGTCCTGGCAGATTTTCCCATTTAACTACTCAGGGAAGAAGGAAGAGGATATATATTTTTTTATTTATCTCTGAAGGTTAAGCTCTGCAAAATTGAGGATCATCCCAGAACACCGATGAAACAAAGTCAAAATGGCCAAGCACAGAAAGTGGATAACTAATCATTTGAATTGGGGATTATTAAAATTGACCACTTTTTCTACTGCAAAAATTGTAATGTGGCTGATATTAAAGAATGTTTCCTATTACATTCTAAGTTCTATTTAAATAAATACATACAGATAGTTGGCTAAATAGATCTGCAGGTACATATTGCTCAGGGTCTTGAAGTGAAGACAGCTGAATGAAGTAGAAATCTGAGCTATGGATACCCTCTCATTTTATAGGACAACTTTAAGCTTCATAGCATATGAAGTAAATATAAAAATTCCTACATAAGTTACATGTAATCACTTACAAGGAGAATTATCACATCATGAACATAAACCATCTTAATTATTAAGGTAGATCAACCTAACAGAATAGACCTCAAACCATTGTATACATAATGAATAGAGTTGTTCCTGTAGATAAATAGTCTAATGTTTGGCCTAATTAGGATAGATTATTTTGTTAACCTGCACTAATATCCACAAAGACATCCCCAAATTCCACTAAAAAATGGATGATTAAATGGCCCCTTATACCACCTCCACGAGACCCAAATTTCCAACTTGAAGATCACCTTGGAAGCCTTCAGGTCTGGCTTTGAGCCCTACATACCTCAACTCAAAGAGAAGGAACAGAAAATAGGGTGGAAAAATGGCACATGGCTTGTATCCTCCTCCCTTGGGGAGAAACAGACAGTTACTGCAGAGGATAACCAGTGTGACTTTCCATTTAGACCATAAAGAGATCCATACTTTGCCTTATATCTTTAATAATGATGTTTGTCTTCCACATAGCTCTCCCCAAGTTTCTGTGTTTAGCTTTAAACGGTACCAGACATTGTTTCAGCATCCTCAGGAGCTCAATAACAGTGTAAGAAAAAGCTTTTCCTTTAAACCTGACCTTTTTATTCTATTCAATTCAAATGCTTAAAAAATATAATCTTGAATTTTAGAAGCTGCAAAGTTTCCAGCTCGACTTTGCCAACATGGCTACATCTTAGGTAATAATATCAAGAAAGAAAGAAATGATGAAAGATGGCCAAATACCCTAAATATGAAATTACCAAATACCCTAAATACGAAATATCCAAATATGCACTTGGATCAAAACCCCACATCAGTTCAAAGGTACACAGAAGGAGGGGTGGCTGCCTTAAGTTCAAGGGAGGTGTGAACATCTGTTGCAAACATCCTCTCTTGGGTAGAGTCAGGCTCATCTAAACAACTTTATATGCCAGACAAATACCGCATAGCTGAAGGCCTCACAGAATCCAAACTCACACTTATCAAGATTTAGTTTTCATAAGAATAAATGTAAATGAAAGAATGTACAAAAATCTACAACCCTCATAGCTTAATCTCTTTTTGCTTTGAAACACATTTTTAAAGCACAGGCTCTCTTTCTCTCTCTCTTTCTTTCTCTCTCTCTCTCTCTCTCTCTCTCTCACCCCGTACCCACACCCATACCCACACTCATCCACCCCTCTACACACACACACACACAATCAACATAATACATTATGACAGTATTTATCACATCTGTCTTCAATACCAACATTATTTATCTTTTCAGTACACTTTAAGACTAGCACTAACTAGCATCACCATTAATGAATGCTGGCCTGACACTCTTTTAGAATGTAAAGAAAAAAACTTAATTTATTCATTCATTTGCAAGGACTTACTGAGCACAAACTATGAGCCAAACACTGTTCTAAGCAAAAGATTTTAAATTATAATAATGGTGAATGTTAAAATAACAGTACACTAGTCATCCAACTCACTCATAGAGGTTCCCAAGCAAGTAAAAAAACAAGATAATGATGAAAAAAAAAAGGATGACTAGCTCTGTAGGCAAGTGCAAGTGGCAGTACCAGGTGGCAATGGCATCAAACATCTTATAATTCATTTAGCTTCCCCAGTTTTGAAACTATGGAATACTCTTTATTTTTTTACATTACTTTCATTTCTATGTATTAAATCATTATTTTATATATCGCTATTTTAAATTTGCATGATTAAAATTTACATACTATGCAATCATCCGGGTTGCTGGGTTTGCTAGTTATTTGAGTTGCCTTCCAAACGTCGCTGAATAAACATCTTAATTCTTTATTAGAGAAGCTACCCTGATAATTGTATTTATTTATTTTTTATTGTCTTCATTATTTTTATTTTATCCAGTCTGTGTGCATGATAATTGTGTTTATATTTTGATATAAGAATCAAAGAACTATAAAAATTCTGGAGCACTATATGGCCAAAAATCTTAATGATAAATGGACCTACTAGAATACATAAATGCATATTTCCATTTCTAATTATGTCATCTTCTATGAAACCTAACATACAAAAAGTTTTAGTCTTCTAAAAATTATTAAACAAAAAGTTACCTTGTTTTATTTGTTACAGACCCAGATGACAATCAATAAGAACTTCAGATCATGTGGCAACCACCATGTCAAGTGTCTACAACTTCAATGCCATCTTAGGAACGATACGCATGCGGTATCCATTAGGCTTTTTGACTTATTAACAAGAGCTCAGACTCCTTCGCTCCATTTTGTGGGTTCACAGGATTCCTGTAGAAGTTCAGATACAAGCACTTCCATGCAGAAACACGGTTGACCTCTTTCTTTTCTTGTAGAGTATTCTGCCTTGATGAAAATTTGAAGATGTTTGCAACATCTTCCATTCCGCAAATTAAGTAGGTGATTTCATGCACCATCCCGTTTTATGTTCTCACCCACATCATGGTTTTCCCTGGTGGAATATCATCGTATGTCCTGGAGGGTCTTGTTCTAATGTAGGGAGAGGGGACTATGGGATAGGAGAGGAGAAATTTTCCCACAGCAGGTCTGATGATCCTATTGATGACCTGTAACAAAAGATGAAAGCAAAATAGAAATACTAAGGAGTATAACTTTTAATTATAAACTCTCTTGTAATAAAGCAAGATGAGTTTGGGATTTACCTTTTTTGGAATTCTTGGAAACAGAATCCAAAGCTTCCCTTTTACTAGCTGGCGTGAAGACACAAGCTCTGAAGTCTTTATCAATTTATCTGAGTGCTGGAGCTTATTTTCCCTTTGTTCCCTGCAAACCCATTAATGACCTTGTGTTGTCCCTTTAAGAAAAGGATATTGGAAAGTCTAAGGTAGATACAACAGACCTCACCAGAGGCTGAATGTAGATGTCTCAACACTAGTCAAATGGAAGGAGAAATAAAAACAAAAATATTTTTAATTGACAAGTGTACTCTCACAAGCCCTGAGACTAAATATTGTCCCTGAAATGGGTGGTAATTCATTAGAGATGGGAAACCCCAGAACTTACGTGGATTGCCCTTTATCTGCAAAACAAATTTGGTGGGATTTCTGGAACAGCTATTCACGCCAAGTCCTTTGATTTTAGACGTTTTATTATTTTTAAATGGAGCTTGTGCTGCCAACAAGCAAACTTCATGGGTGGCATGGTTCTCCTCCTTTTTTCTCTGAGCATGATTTTTGCTATTTCTGAAGCTCTTGTGGCCAGAATGGCCAGGACCCTCAGGAGAAGGATTTGATGCTCCAGGAACATTCCTATCCTGCCTTAGCTCATTAGGGATCAGGTGTTGAAACTCCAAGGTTTTAAAGGAAGACATTATTTAAATTTAGATGTGCACAGATCTCAGTTCCTGTTTTCAACTGGAACTTTCTCAATGTAAAATTCTTCTCCCTTCCCACTCTTGGAGGCTCACTTGTTTGCCTCCTCTTCACTCTACTCTTCTCTTTTCCCACTTCACCTTCTTGTCCTAGTCTTGAATTTGGGGTCTTGCCTGAATTAGAGCCCAGTCCCAGGAATTTGCACTAAGAACACCTAAGTTTCTTCTTCTAAAAGATGGAGAAAGGCCACCCATAATGCTGTAGGTAGATGGTAAAGTTGTGATGGAAGCCACCTGCCTGTCTCTTTGTCAGTTTCCGAATCCAGGGAAGTTTTCTCTGAAATAAACTGATTCCAAAGCCTGTCCCAGGCACGAGCCTGGGTGTGGCTTTCAGTTAACAGCACGACTCACTTCCAATGGGTTCGGAAGCCTTTTCAGATTCTCAGACCAGGTCAAAGGCACGGTGCTGGCTGTCGGAGGACAGGGGGGTATCACACCCCAACTCACCAGGGAGAAAACTCTGGGTTTTTCATTTGTGTTTTGCAGAATGTCAAATGTGCTCTTGGCTCCTTGTAATAATACTAACTTGGCTTCCAAACTACAGCCTGGGCATATGCGTTAACCAGGCCCTGAGGAGCATTTGTGAATAGGTCTACAACTCTGGACACTGGATCTATCCGTAGAAGAAACCAAAGGGCATACCAAGCACATAGCAAACTTTGAAGGGCTATTCAGCTACTTGGAATCGAACTTCACTTGCTCTTTGCTGTCTAATTTGTAAATTGTGTCCTTACACACACACACACACACACACACACACACACACACACACAGACATACCATTGGGACTTTTTAGGTATTTCAGGGCATTTTCTCCCCAAATCTGCTTTTTGTGGCTTTCGACTTTCTGTTTGGCCTCTCCTTTGTCCTGGGCTGTGCACAAGCATCTCCTACCTTAGAGATGTGGGTGACAGCCCTTTAACACCCCAAGTCCCCACTGGCAGCCAGCAAAGACACCTTCCTCACCCATGACTTCTGATGCCTAAAACGTGAAGGCTTCTTTTTTTAAAAAAGAAAAAACCAACTTTTGATTTCTTTTCAAATAACTCCAGGATATTTGTGTTTCAAGAAGGGGTAATATTTTGGTTATCTGTGTAAGATTTTTTCAGATGCTTTACAGGAAACAGGTTTTGACACAAAGAAAGAAAACATGAGTACGCATGAGAAAGGGAGCCAGGAAGAGAGGAAGGGAAGGAAGTAATGGAGGAAGGGAGGGGGAAAGGGAAAAAAGGAAAGAAGGAGGGGGAAGAAAGAAAAGAAAAGAAATCACAAAGGAGAGGAGCGCAAAGGATACCATGGGGCCTAAGAGGGAAGGCTTAGAAAGCACTAGAGACAAATCTCACCTGCTTCTCAGGACACACCGAGGACAGCCTCTTTTGCCTCCTATTCCACACGTTTCCTTCCGAGGGACATTTCATTTCCAGACCAGCAGATTTTGATTCCAGTCTGAGGAATTAGATTCACAGTCAAATCTCCCCGAAATGCTGAAAGTGAGTTAAGTCCACAATTATCCCCAGAAACTAAAGATTCTGTTAGGTCATTTAAAAATATAATTTCACTGAAACTCCCTCAGTTCTCTCCCTTTTGCACTCGCATTTTATTTTTAAGGTGGTGTAAATCTCATCTTTGTAAACGGTCACCATCAGGATCCGCGGGCTGATTCTGCTAAAGGGTAACACAGACAGAAGAGTGGCCGTGCCCTATCAAACCCACTCCTAACTCTGCCCAGCGGCTCCTGCCCTGGGGGCTAAAAATTCAGGTCACCTCTTTTCAGAGACGTTCAGGGTGGAAGGATGGGAAAGGCTGAAGTGAAAACACCTGATTTGAAACCTTGTTCTGAGAGTCACTCAGCACACTGCCCACGGAAGTTCCTCCCGTCAGCTCTTTCCAGAATGTTCCTTCTCAGAAAAGAAAATAAATACACAGATTGTTGTCAGCTTCAGTTTGATGCCAACCACCAATGACTTCCAGGGATCTAGGCTCATGTCTGAGGTCCCGGGGGAACATCCCCAGGTGTGAAGACAGAGGGGGACCACGTACTGCAATCAGAGTAGAATCACAGCCAAACACGTGAATTTCTCTTTTTTCAAACTCTTAGCTCAGACGTGATACAAAAATATCAAGATGTTCACCCAAGTATTACCAATCACAGTTTGAGCTATCAATCTGTCCAGTACTAAAACGCAAGCTTTGGTATTTTCGACTACTCTGTGGAAATTAACTTTAGCAACATAACCTCCTGTTTTTTACAGACCTGCTGGGCTTCCGCGGCAGCGGGGAACGCCGTCTGAATCAACGGCTGTAATACTCCTCGGCATCCCTGCTAACGCAGAGCAGCGAGGCCTGAGCCCTTCTGTTTTACGCTGCACACTGATTTGGAAGCAAATATTTTTCCAACAACATCACCAAATTGAAAGCATTTTGAAAAATCTGAAGCTTGCACAGAATATTGTTTTGGAAAAACCAACCCTAGTGGATCTGTCAGTGACATAAACCAGCCCCTTCAGTTTAGCTCGAAAAATGCGAGCTTGCCCTGTCAAACATCTCTAAACTACATGTATCTTTTGCACAGGGCAATCCGAGATCCAGCTGAAAAGGTGGGGAGAGAGAGGGGTAAAAACGAATGTATTTTTTTCATTATGTTCTTCTTGTTTATCAATAAAAACAATGACATCTGCCAGCTTTTAACATCCTTTAGGGCTCAGACATTTGTGAATAAGGTGTCCGGGCACAGTTGTGAATCTGAAATGTTTGATGAGATATGCATATTTTAAAGGTATAATTCACCTAATACCCAAATAGGTACTAAGGGCTTACTACAGATAGTGCACTATGCCAGGTTCTGTGATAGGTATAAACTTATTCAAGAAATGAAGCCAGTAATTTAAGGACCTTACCCACTATTAGAATAGAAAATAAATCATGCAAATACCTGAATTCCAAGGCATCATTCTTTTATAAAAATGAATTGCTTGGTACATCTTTCTCTTTTCTTTCTGATCTCTGTCGATTTAGGCATCAAGCATCAACGCTTCTAATGGTCATCCCAGATATGTCTATGTTGTCATTAACCAATACCTAAGGGAAACTTGTAAAATAAACTACACCTGCCTATAGACTGTGCTTTTTCTACCTCAAACCCTCTGATAAAACACTCACTCCAGTACTCAAAACCCCCACAGGCTGTCAAAATGATTTCTTTCTCATTCTTATACTTTCATTTTCTTCTAGAAAATTTCAAAAATACATAAAAGCAGAGTGAATATATAATATACCCCCACATACCCTTCATTCAGTGCCAATGATTATCAATGCTTAGTCCATTTTTATCTGACTATCCACCTGCCCTCTCCCCCATAACGCCCAGGCCAGATTATTCTGAAGCTAATCCCAAAGATCGTATCATTTCTTCTGTAAATATTTCAGTGCTGTCACAAGGATTTTTAAATTTCCTTTACATTTTAATGAATCCCTGATATTTTGAGGTATTAGTCAGGATTCACATCCTACTTCACATCCTACAACGTATGCTAATTTGTATTCTATCTACACGTATAAGTGGTAGAGTTGGCCCATCTATTTTAAACAAATTATCATTGGAATAGTCTATAAGCATCATCATTTTTAATCATCACAGAGCTTTTGCACAGCTACGTATCTGAGTTTACAAGCTCACACTTTGTCAGTCACTTCCACACTATTATTTTGAGCATGTTAGTACTTGCCATTTATTTATTTAGAATATTTTATATTATAATGAGTTTCTCACATTCTTGTTTTCTTTCCTGCTCCCAGGCAGTCATTGATCTGTGTCCTCATTCCAGGGAACAATTCATCTGTCTTATGGGAGGGAGCAATATCCAGTTCCTGGATCTTTCCATGTGGCATTGAAAGGACAAAAGCATCAAGTTCGAGGATATTATCAGGAAAACCATTCAGATACCTTCGAGATTCTTACGGGGAGGGGCAGGGGGAAATGGGGGCTGGACAAACTCCTTACGGTGGAATAAATAAGAAAGTGAAAATTACATCATGAGGTTAAACAGGCAAGATGAATGGAAAAGGCAAGCGTCTTTAAGTGAAAAATTGCAGTTCCCGGGCTCACTTCTTATTAGAAAAATAAAGTCCTGTGTTCAGGTGGTTAAATCAAAGCGTAAAAAGGAGAAATAAATTCCCTAGTGCCAATAAAAAGTCTCTCCTTGCTGCTCAAAGCAAAAGTTTTGAGACATTCAACAATAGGTCAAAATAACATTCTGTGTTCTGCACACCATATTCCAAACTCAAGCAAAATGTCTATGGATTTTTTTTTTAATTTCAAAGCCTTTTGATTAAAGTATACCAGAAGGGCCCTGACAGAGCAGGCTGTTTCTGCTCTTCTGAGGAAGGTTTCAATGGCCTCCACACACTCTCTAAATCTATTTACTTCAAGGCTGGAATGAAACAAACATGACAGATGGTTTTTTAAAAAAATCAAAGGGGAAGTTCTTGGAACACATCCTTCAAAATAAAATTTTGTTTCTTTCTTTTTTTTTTTTTTTGGAGCAGCTGAAATGATTTTTCAGAACATCTGATGAGCGATTTTAATACTTCAACTTTCTCCTCCATGAAGCAAGCCCATTCATTTGGAGACTTCTGTTCTTTTGTTTTATTTCTGTGAGTGTCTTTCTTTGACAAGACATAAAGTCTGAAAACGACAATATGCTAAATGAATGGACCCATAGTATATTTGGCTACACAAGGGCTGCTGGAGTAGTATACTTTGGATTTTGATGGGATAATAGAATGCCTAATGGACGAAATCTTGAAGAAATAAAAAGGAAAGTTAATGAGTCTTCATGTTTGCTATTGCCTGTATACAAGGGGCCGAGCAATTTCCTGTCACCTGTTGCAAGGCAGTAATTAGAAAGGGTACTCCATTCCCCTGAAGACTGGGAAGCCTAATGGTTAGGAAAATGCCAGGAAAGGGAGGACAGAGGCATTCAGGGGCTTGAAAAAGGGATGGGGGAAAGGTCCTATACAGAGCTGGTTTACTCCCACCCCTGCTCAGAGAAGCACTGGCTAGAAGTATGGTCTCTCTTACGACGCTGAAATTTAACTTTAGGAAATGTGAAACTAACAATTAACATTAGCACAGTCTGTCAAAAGCCAGGAATGGTTCTTCCTCCGGTTTGATATGGACTGGATACAAGGGAGAGAGAGGGAAGATAAGTAGGACTCCCAGGTCTCCAGGGTGGGTCACTTGGGGTGGTGCCCTGAGTCACAGCAGGCAGGAGAAAGAACAGATTTGGATACTAACACATTTGATTTCAAAGACATATCTAAGGACTCACAGATTTAGAAATCATGCCATCATTTGATCTCACAGCTAAAAACTGGAGGACTGAGACCTCCACAGAAAAGCAGAGTGAGAATATTGTTTTAAATTGCAGACTTTGGAGTGCAAGAGACCTGGATTAGAGTCTCTGTATGCCCGCCTCTTGCCATGTGACCAGAGATCAGGTGGGACAGCCTTTCTGGGTTCTGTTTCCTTATCATTCAAACACTGATGATTGAACCTGCTCCTTAGGATTTTAAGAGGCTCAAATGAAGTAATGTGAAGCAAGCCTCTATCACAGAAATAGGCCTGGAATACAGCCACCCTTCCACTCAGGCCTCACAGTACCAGTCAAAGAAGGGTACATTGTACATGGGGCCACAAGATCTGCCCTGCCCACAGCCCCTACCCAAGGAAGCAAGGCATAATGTTAAGTGAAATAAGCCAAACACTGCATGATTCCACCTACATGAGTTATCCAGAGCACTCAAACTCGCAGAGGCAGAGAGGAACGTGATGGTTGCCAGGGGCTGGGGAGTGGGGTAAATGGGGAGTTGTTATCCAATGGGTGTAAAGTTTCAGTCCTGCAAGATGAAAAAGTTCTAAAGATCTACTGTACAACAATGTGTATATAATTCATAATACAATACTATGCACTGAAAAATTTAAGACGGTAGATTTCATGTTATGTGTTTTTTATCACAATTTTTTTTAAAAAGAAAACAATGCTATCTAAACCCCTATTGACTCCCCTCATGGTCCCAAACATTTATATCATCTCTATAAGGACTACCAAGGATGGTCACCAGTAGTTATCCTGGCTATAAGCACGAAAACGTAATTAACGAAGCAAGGGCAAAAGGATAAAGTACTAAACGCTAAACAAGTAGTAAAGACAGAAAGTACACTGAGTTACAAAAGAATAATCACTTGCATCAAAGCAGTACGAAGAAGAAGAGGGGCAAGAAGAGGCAACCAGCTGTGACCGAATACTCTGGGCCAGGCCCCCGTCCAAAGCGTTTCCAGAAGGCACCACTGCATGAAAAAGGAGAATCAGAAATAGATCAACACATCCCAGCCCTTAGCACAGAACCTGGCCCAGACGCAAGTGTTTCATAAACATTTGTTGAATGAATGTAAAATCCAAATTCCACAGAACCCCCTAATACAAATTTTATTTACTTAGTGGACAGGAAATTAATGACATATTTACAAAGCTTATAACAAAGCCATTTGGTTTGGCAATGTCATTTGACACTAAAAACGAGCTTATGGTGTGATGCTATGGTATAGGGTATTGATTGTAATATAGTGTAGTGTCTATGAATATATTATTTAATCTTGCCAGACTTGCCAGTCTTTAATCTCCTCATCTGTTAAGATGGAAAACCATCAATGTGACCTGCTTCATTTGTGAAGTTTAAATAAAATAATATCTGTTAAAAAAATAAAATAAAATAAAAATAAAGACATCTGTACCTGAATTAAAAAAAAACAAAAACAAAAAAACGAGCTTATGCTTTCACCCAGCAATTCCAATTCACAATGTCTGCCTAAAGAAACACTACACAGAGCACAAAGAGCCATCTACAAAGATGATCATGACTACATTGTTTGTCATGGCAACAGCTGAACAAATTGTGGGAGACTTTTGCTGTGGAGTACTACACAACACTGGAAAGGAATGAGCTGAATCTATTCTAACAACATGAAATGATCTCAAAGATGTACTATTGAGTAAAAATGATTGTTGCAGAAAGATATCATTTATGTTCAAAACATACACACATACCCAAATACTATGTTGTTTCGCTGAATACATATGTATGCATATAGAATATGGAAAAGGTCTAGAAGGACAAAAATATATCTGGCATATATATACATATATACACAAAAAAAGTTTATGTGTATACATATATATAGGAATATATATCTGTAAAGAAAGAGCACTAACTTTTAGGGACACAAGAAACTCAAAAGGATTATGCTAAGTGAAAGAAGCCAAACATAAAAAAAAGTTATGGAACCAACCCAAGTATCCATCAATGGATGGATGGATAAAAGAAATGTGGTATATACACACAGTGGAATATTATTCAGCCATTAAAAAGAATGGAATCCTGTCATTTATAGCAACCATGGATAAAACTGGGGGTCGCTATGTTAAGTGAAATAAGCCAAGCACACAAAGACTAACCATGCATGTCCTCACTTATATATTGGAAGTTTAAAGGTTGATTTTATGGAGGTAGAGAGTAGAATGATGGTTAGCACAGGCTGGGAAGTGAGAGAGGGATAAAGAGAGGTAGGTTGTATGTACAAACATACAGTTAGGTTAAAGGAATAAGTTCTGGGGTTTGATGGCAAAGCAAGTGACTATAATTAACAACAATATATAATATTTTCCAAAATAACTAGAAGAGAATATTTGAAATGTTCCCAAGACAAAGAAATGATAAATGTTCAAGGAGATGACTGTCCTAAGTACCCTGATGTAATCACTACACTTCGTCTGCATGTGTCAAATGATCACACATACCCCATAAATATGCACAAATATCATGTAGCAAAATAAATAAATAAAAATAACCGGTCATGTTCCATTCACTCTCAACCACTAACTCTCGGCCACTCCCCACTAAGGGCCTCTGCCGAGTCATCTGAGTACCAGAGGGCTGGATGCCAGCTAAAATCCTGGGCCTCTTCCAGTCAGCAGCCGAGTGTTTCACTCCCTTGAAACCCAGTCCACTAGAAAAAAAGGTTGAAAATGCTCCTAAAAGGAAAAATAAAGTTAGAAATGACTCCATCCATTTATGTCCAAAGATCAGATTGTGGGTCTCCAAATTCCACATGCCCTGTCGCTTCTCAGTTTTCTCATTCCTTCTAGCAAGAGAGTTCCTGCTCTCCTGAGAAGGGTGTCAGGCTGAACACACAGGGGGCCAGGACTGAGGGAATGACCTGAACTTCAGCCAGAGGAAATTCATATGGCCCTTTTGAAAAATTGGTGGCAAAAACTCAACTACAGGAGTATGTATTTAGTCCTTTCACATCTGTTTTTTCTCTAACGACCTGTTAAAATATTTAATTATATATGATATGAGCATAAATAAAAATTGGAGTGTTTTTTAACTACAGGAGTATTAGTTGGGGTTCCCCAAAGAAACAGAATTAATAGAATGTATGTGTGTGCATACATATACACACACATACATACACATACATGCACACGCATTCATAGAAAGAGATGTATCTTAAGGAATGAAGTCAGGCAATTATGGATGCTAACAAGTCCCAACATCTGCATTTGGCAAGCTGGAGACCTGGGAGAGCCGGTGGTGTAGTTTCAGTCCAAGACGGGCAGGCTTGAGACCCAAGAAGAACCGATGTTTCAGTTTGAGTCAGACAGCAGAAAAGAACACAACATTTCAACTCAAAGGCATCAAGCAGGAGGAATCGCCCCTTACTTAAGAAAGGGTCAGCCTTTTTGTTCCACTCAAGCCTTCAACTGATTGGATGAGGCCCACCCACATCAGGGAGGGCAATCTGCTTACTCGCTCTACCAATCCAGACGTTAATCTCATCTAGAAACGCCCTCACTGGCACACCCGGAATAACATCTCACTGAACATCCAGGCACCTTACGGCCCAGTCAAACTGACACATGAAACCAGGCATCACAACAGGGAGGACTTAAATTCCTTTCATTGTAAGGGTCCAAGAAACTGCATGAAACCAACACCTTCCCAAATAATTAAATGGCTCAACAGAAACTAACTGAGTTCTTAAAGGAATTAGAACCACACATAAGCATCATTTAGCTAGAGATTTCGTCTCTCGAGAAATTCGCCTTCTTAAGAATACAAGAAACGCACTTAAAGGTAAGGTTGGACAATAATCCATTGACGTTAGCATCTGCCGTGTATTAATAGTTAATCCCACATCTGGATGGAGACAAGGCAGATCTATGTGTACTGAATGAGTTGATAAATTAATGGTTCTTAATTCGCAAATTAATTGTGAGTCCTTTCGGTGCAGTTGTTCTGTATCTCAAAGTCCATGCTAATGACCACTAGCGGAGTCCTTTGAGTCATCTTTTCCATGAGAGAAGAGATCACTGGGCTCTCTCACACTTCCATCTTGGTGATGGATGGCCAAGGTTAGGGCATAGTCTGGGCTAACGTGAACAACCATTCTAGTTTTCCCAAGTGTTATCTAGATTTTAGCACTGCAAGTTCCACATTCCAGGAAACTCCTCAGTTCTGGTAAACTAGGATGTTTGCCTGCCATGGCTCTGTCCCCCGTCTATCTCTCTACTTTATGCCACTCTCTTCCTCCAAGTTGTCCTTCTTTCAAGTGACCAATCCATTGGGAATGGCCAGCACACAGCACAGAGCCTGGCTCACAGGAAGCACTAAGTAGTTATTTGTTGAAATAATGAGTAAGAGTAATAATATAACAATAGCTACCATATATTGAGACTGTTCTATGCGCCTGTTGCAAGAATTATAAAAGTATTAATTCCTCTAATCCTCTCAACAGCTTCATGAAATATAAAATATTATTTTCAAATTTTATAACTGAGACAACAGTGGCAAAGAGAATGCTTGAAAAAAAAAATAAAAGAAATAGAGCAAATCCTACTAATCAGTCCATCTGGGATGAGACCCTGTAAAGTTGGCCTTTCTAACATTGGACTTTAGCCAACTGAGATAATAAGACCTCTACCCTCCTAGAACATATCACCTCCTTTAACAAACTGAAACATAAGAAAAATATTCATTCTTTCTGAGCAAGCTGTTGCCCACCATAATTGCAAACTGGAATTTTCTGGTGAAAATAATAATGCATACTGATATACTGATCCAGAAAGTCAGCTGAAAAGCAGGAAACATGGTCTGGGAACATTGCAAATTTGCACATGGGAGCACCTGAGCTCTGGTCCCTAGAGGGTACTGTGACCAAGGAGGTAGGACTACCTGGAAGACCATTCCCCAGAGGAAGGTGGATAAGTCAGCTCTCTGCAGGGAAGTGGGCATGGGACTGGCGGTGACCATAGGGTACATTCTTGTCCTCGGGAAAGCTTCAGCCCCAAAAGGTGGGGGCATCTTCCCTCCATCACTGGGGTAATAAGGATCGTTCCTCACCTAAGAGAAAGTAATCTGATCAGTTCAGCTAACCTGATTTAGGCAAGGTTTGTTCTCAGAGAAGCACATCACATTAGGGGAAGTGCAAGAAATAACAGAAAGAGAAGCCAAGTTGGAGAGCTCCTCAGAGGATGTGGCAGAGGAAAACAAGACACAGAGAACAGATAGATTGGAAGAATCACTAAGGAAATCTGACACTCAATTCAAGACTGGGGTTAAATGTAAAATATGGCCAGAAGGACCTTGTAATAGCAAGATGATGCCTCTCATCTACCATAATATTTTCCAAGCTTTGTAACCTGGGCTGATAGCCACATATTCTTAAAACCATGATATATGTTACATCCTTCCACCAGAAATTGATATGCCAAACAATTTCTCCTTGAGGAGCTATTAGGTCATTAGGTTTCTCATTATAGTAATTAGTGTAAAACTGAGAAAATCATCAAGATAATTCCGGGATTTCTTTAAGCACTTTTGGCTACTAGCTAGACATAGCAAACAAAAATGGTTTTAGATAGAAATTTCTGAGTATTTGTCTTATTTCTTAACTGTTACTTGGCATAACATATATACACATGACAAAGGTAACTGGAAAGTAAGATTCATCTCACGAAATCTGCAATCTTTTTCTCTCTTCCTCTTATAAATTTTGTACATTAAGATAGCATTTTATTATTAATGATTTTTAAAATTTGTCTAGCAGTAAAGTAATAAGAATTCTCAAATTTTTGCTGTGTCTTACCCTGGTAGGATGCCAATTACCTCAAGAACTATCTCAAAATTCTTGAAACTATATTAATTTTGAAAAATACCTTCATTGTGGCTATTCTTCTTCAATCTATTTGGCATTTTAGTGGAGGGAGTTCATGGATTTGGCAAGTAGTGTCCAAGAATCCAGTGGACAGTTTCGGAGTGTGATCACTCTAGATTAGTAATCCTAATATCAAGGATCTATTATAGCTGACTCACAGAATTAAATTAATTGAAAGCAAGGTCTATGCCATGTTATTATGCCCACAGCAAGCTTAGCAGTCATTTCATTGATCCCTTCAACAGATATTTATTGAGTATCTTCCATGTGTAACACCTCTGCTTGGCACGTTAGTGTGGGGAGGAGGGAAAGGGGGAGACAGAAGATAAAACTAAATAAGACTCAGAGCCTGACCCTTAAAAGTTTACACTTTGGTAAGGGACATAAGTTCAACACATAAATACAATGCAAAAAAAAAAAATTTAAAAGAGAGAGAGATGGCTGTGGCATTTATGGAAAGGAAAGATAGTCTTTAGTAAAGCTGGAGGGGTGAGAGTCAAATCTGGGATTTCTTAGAAGTTACAGATTTGAAGCAAGCCTTAAAATGTAGGTGGAATATTGGTAAGCAGAGTTAGAAAGAGAAGAGAATTAATTTTGTCAGTAAAACCCAACATGAACAAATGCTTATAGCAGGAAAAATAGGGCTGTGCCCACATTACATAAAGTTCCAACTCAAAATTTCTTATTAACTCTCCACCACTTTGAAAACCACAGCTCTCTTAACACACCCAAAAATGTTATCTTGTGCACTAGTTGTGAGACTCTCCACTTATTGATTCCATCTGGGTGTCTAAAATGAAATCAGAAGGCTCTAGACAGACCCTAGTCAGTTCTCTCCTGATTAGTTTTCCCCTGGGCTTTTCTTCCCAAAATAAAGCTAAGTGCATTTAAGTTTCTAGGATCTTCTTCATATCCTTTGAAAATGCAGAATAAATATTATGTTGGCTCCTTTCTGCAGTCAATTAATGTATCTTTCTTGCCAATGTCATAAATATAACTTTTTTCAGCTGATGCTTCTCTTATTGCATACATATGCTATTGATAATTACTTGTTTTTGAATTCTTAACCATTTGTGCATGGAAATACATCTGAGGTTTAGCTGTTAAGACTATTACATTACTAAATGTCTTATTTTATAAGTGAATAGGCCATCACAAACCCTGTTCCATGAGTTAAAATTGTACTCACCGAAGGAATCCATTTACCATACTGAAATCCTAAAATAATCAGGCGTTTCTGTAAGAAAGTTAATACGACAGCCTCTGTGCCTTCTCTGTAATCAATTTCCTGCAGCTTCTGTATGATGTCAGCTTAGGAAATTCTCTGGTTTTATTCTCTATGCTTAGATAAAACAATGATAATTCAATTATCATTGTTAAAGATTAAAGATGCTCAATCTTAAAAATAAGTTGGAGGGAGGTCCTGTTTGAGTCTAGAGTCTTCTATGGAATTACAGGGGCCAACCGGAGTAGGGAGGGTCAGAACGGGCAATGCTATGAATCACTACACACACTTAAGGTTTGCCACGTTACAACATGTATGCTTGTCTCTGCCTCTTTTTATTGCAATGAGAGGTGGGCTGTTTGTCTTGGTATATAGCTCAATCATGAATTTTCTGTTAGACTTCCTCCCCAAGGAAAGCAGAAAATACAGTTGGTTTTTTTAAGTGTGAATGTTGCTTTTTCAAAAAGAGCACTTGAGATTTAGAGCTTAATGGTCGTTTTCTATAAATTGCGGGTGATGTCTGAGCACATCTCTTCAGCTTCCTGTGCTGGGGTCAACCCGTAGAGCCCTTGCCTGGACAGTGGGGTGGTTTGGGTCTCCATCTGCAATCACCCTGGAGTGACCGTTCCAATTGTCATGCACACCTGCTTGTTTTATGAAATGTGTTACACTTATAGCAGAAACAAATTGTCCATCATAAACATAACAATAATGATAATATTAATATATAGTAATAATTAGTTTCTAACCCATTCCAGGATCCTGATCTCTCACACCTTTAGAGAGCCAATGCACTCATGTCTTCAACCTAAATCATGTCAGGATGTTTTCAGATTTCTGTGCCTAGCAGGTTTTAATTGGAAGACTTTCTTCCTGTTTATCTGGCCTCATCTTTCTAACAACAGTACTCAGCTTTATGAATTAGGATAGGCCAAAGGATGAAGCCACAGGAAATAAACTCAAACTTCTTTAATTTAGATTTATTAGGAGGTCTGAATGAGCTTTCTTGAAGTCTGAATTATAAAATCTTGAAGAGATTATTAACTACTAATTATATTATTTTTTGCTATAATAAATTATTGCCCTGTAAGGTCCTCTGACAATAAATACACATTTGTGCTACTCATAATTTTTCCATTAGTTGTTTAAATGTAAGGCTGCTCCGAGATGATTGTTACATTATTACTCTTAAATAGGTTCAAACCTGTGGTCAAACCAGTTGCCCGTGTTCATTCACTTATTAAACACCTTTTATATTGATCAGGCAAAGCTGCCTACCAGCCTAACCCCTAAGTTACTGACATTGATTTAATGACAGTAAAGTGTCCGTTTCAATAGCAAATTTGGTTTGGCTCAGAAAGATGTTTCAGCGAAGTTCTTAACTACACATGCTTGCTTGCCTTACCCTTAAAAATAACATCAAAGTTATTTTGACCCAGCATTGTCCAACAGAAATAGATTGCCAGCTCGGTGTGTATTTTTTTTAATTTTTCGATTAAAATCGATTAGAAACATGGAGCCTTTTTCATATGTTCATTGGTCATTAGTCCATCTTCTTTTGAAAAGTTTCCATTCATGTCTTTTGCCTACTTTTTTAATGGGGTTGCTTGATTTTTTTCTTGATGATTTGCTTGAGTTCTTTACAGATTCTGGTTATCAGCCTTTATCAGATGTAGAGCATGCAAATACTTTCTCCCATTCTGTGGGTTGTCTATTCGCTCTAACGACAGTTTCCTTGGCTGTGCAGAAGCTTTCTAATTTTATCAGATCCCACTTATTTATTTTGTTATTGCTGTGATTGCTTTGGGGTCTTCTTCACAAATTCTTGGCCTAGGCCAATGTATTAACCTGGATGGAACTGGAGACCATTTTTCTAAGTGAAGTATCACAGGAATGGAAAAACAAACACCACATGTACTCACCACTAAACCGGAACTAATCGATCAACACTTACGTGCACATATGGAAATAACATTCACTGGAAATCAAGCAGATGCAGGGGAGGAAGGGATGGGTAAATTCACACCTAATGGGTACAGTGCACACTAACTCGGGGATGGGCACACTTATAACTTTGACTCAAATGGTACAAAAGGTGTTTATGTAACCAAAATGTTTGTACCCCCATAACATTCTGAAATAAAAAAATAAAATAAATAAAATATCACATAAAAATTTCTAATATCCACATTGGAAAAAGAAACAGGTAAAATTGATTTTAATAATATGTTTTATCTAACCCAACATATCCAAAATATTATCGTTTCAACATATAATCAATATAAACATCACTAAGATATTTATGTGCTTTTCACTGTACGAAGACTTCGAAACACAGTTTGCATCTGCCACCTACAGCATGTCTTAGTGTGGACTAGCCACATACCAAGTGCTCAGGAGTCACCGGTGGCTGGTGGCGACTGAATGGGATGGCACAGTTTGCAATAATTCTAGCACTTTCACAGCTTTTCCTTAAAACTACTTAATACATATTTCTAGCTTTGAACTTAAACCCTTAGAAATACTGCCCAGAGTAACAAAACAAAACAAAGCAAAAGGAAAACAAGAAGGAAAGAAACAAAACGACTTTGGCCCCAATTTCTTGCCATGGCTTACAAGGAGCTTCACGCCCGGCGTCTACCCCTCTGCAGCGTTGTGACACCTTCACCACCTGCCCCCCACCTCCACCTTCCCTTGAACTTGACACTCGGGCCAAACAGAAATTCTTCAAGTTCTCCGAATGCCCTGCTCTCCTGCCTCAGTCTTCACCCTCCCTCTTCCCTCGGCTTGAACAGCTCTTTCCACCCTGTCTGCCTGCTTGCTAATTCCCACTCACCCTTCCGATCTCAGCCTAGACACTCTCCCAGAACTGCCTGGACCACGTGTGCCACTGAATCCACCCATGGCTTTGGACTTCGCCTTCCACATGGCATTTACACACTTGAGGGTTGCATGTCTTTATGGCTTTTTAAACTGTCTAATGTCCCTTGTAGACTTGAAGCTGCACAATGGCAAGAACCCTACCTTTTGTTTATAAATCACTGCTTTCCAGTTTTTAGCACATTCCTTGACTCATTCAAAGTGCTTACTAAATTGTATTCAATGAATAATGAATGAACTGATGGTGGAAATATACCCAAACATGGGAACTCAAGATAACCATCTCCTCTCCTGCCCCAGCCTCTGATTAGGGGGTTGAAAAGTTGTCACCCTAGACATGACCTGAGGATCCCAACATCCCCTACTATGTACTTGTTACCTGAACTGCTTGATTTATACTGCATCTTGTTGTTTAATGACCCTGTTTGATTTTGCAGCCTCCTAGTCCTACGCTGGCTAAGCAATTAATTCCTTCTGGAGAAAGACAAGAGGACATTTGAATTTAATGGATTATTAAACTCCCTGGGATTCTTTAGAAGGAAAGGGCTTGTATCTGTTCAACACATTTTGCTTTCTGGGGATATTTAAAATGCAATGCAATGAAAAGTAACACATCAAACTTGGGTTTTACTTTTTTGTGGTTGAAGGTGCCCACTTTCTAGTCCTGCACCTATCTCAGGCCCACCGCGATTCTTCACAGTCTCCACTGTGTTAATCAAATCACTAAGTTTGCTATTTCCCAAAAACATTCTATGCTTTTTATTTTTTTATTTATTTATTTTTTTTTTGAGACAGAGTCTCATTTTATTGCCCAGGCTAGAGTGAGTGCCGTGGCGTCAGCCTAGCTCACAGCAACCTCAAACTCCTGGGCTCAAGCAATCCTGCTGCCTCAGCCTCCCAAGTAGCTGGGACTACAGGCATGTGCCACCATGCCCGGCTAATTTTTTCTATATATATTAGTTGGCCAATTAATTTCTTTCTATTTATAGTAGAGATGGGGTCTCGCTCTTGCTCAGGCTGGTCTCGAACTCCTGAGCTCAAATGAGCCGCCCACCTCGGCCTCCCAGAGAGCTAGGATTACAGGCTTGAGCCACCGCGCCCGGCCTATTCTATGCTTTTTATACCTTTGTTCTTCATATTTCCTCCTCCCAGAAGAATCTTCCTCAACATCACCTGTGAAATCCTTCAGCCTCATTCAATACCAGCAAAAGACCATGTTTACTAAGAAATGTTTCTCTAATTTCCCCAGTTAAAACTCCTCTTTCCTCTTCCTGGTTGTACTTTCTGCCGTTATAGAGGCTGAAATGCCATTCTGATTTGTGTTATGTAATTGGCTCACTTTGTTTATTTCCCATCTGGACTATAACTCCTTGGCAATGGGACCATGATGTTTGCATTGCTCCATATCCTCATACCACCTAGCACAGTGTCTTTCTCACAATAGTTGCTCAACAAATATTTGCTGTAGAAAAAGATATGTCAAGTCCAGAAAATGGAATTATGTATTATTACAAAAGTCTTCAAGAAGATTTTTCCAGCAGTAACCAGAGACTAATCCTAAACCTAAACCTTAGGATGATACAGCTTAAAGAGTATCTGACCTTAATCCCAGTATACACAGACAGTTATGTTTTCCAAAAGATGAATCTTTTTTTCCATTCTTAACTGTGCTAATGTGCTCCATAATAAAGACTTGGTTGTTTAAGCTCTGCATCTGAGTAGCTGCATGCTCTTGGACCAGATACAAAGCCCCTTTGGAATTTCATTTCCTTTTTTGTCAAACTAAACAATGGAACTGACTTCTACTGTCTCTTTCAGATTAAAAAAATCCAATGATTTTTTTAGAGCATTCATTTTTTTGCCAAGGTTAACATAGGAGGGGTGGATATAATTTGGTATTTCGGTATAAATGCAATACCCAGAGAGGGTAACAAATGATAAGCATCCAAATTCACCACCAGCTTCAGGCATTCACAGAAGCAAGCAGCAATCTCCGTCATGCAATGTAGGCATAAACCTTGTTTCTCTACAGTATTTATCTGGGCAAAGTTTTCAGTTTGAAATATATGAGTACAATGTCAAGAATTTGAAGGAAGAGATTCTAGCTTTGTTGTCAATTGGTTTATCTTTTTTTTTTTGGCATATTATGGGGGTACAAATTTTAAGGTTTCAATAAATTCCCTTTTTCCCCCTGCCCCCACAAGTCCTGCCTGTCCTGCTTAGCAGTCGACTCGTCCCGGGCCCACAGTGCACACTCTCCAACGGTCTGAGGGACAGTGAACTGGCCCCTGTTTAAAAAATTTGAGGACCCCTGCAATAGGGTGTTGCCAAAAGGTTGGAACCAAATTTTGTTTCAGATTTGTTTTGACAGTTGTTTGGGGACGCAGGGTGGATAGGGGTAAGGAAGAAGCGCTGTGTGGTCGCTGTTGGTTATTTTTTTTTAAACAAGCCTAATCTGAATGTCCCTTGTTTGTGATTGAATGTTATTTAATATTCACTGTACACCTTCTGCAAACAATATGCAAGACAGGACCCTTGCTCTTTTGGAACTCAGAGAGAATTCAGGGAAGAAAGGAGGAGATAGAATCTACATTATGTAAATAAAATGATCTCTAATGAAAACATTTTCCTTGAGGCATGAACAAGTGTACTAACTACCAATTTTGTGATGCAGCAATCAATTGTTCTCCAGCCCTAAAACCTACCAGTGTAACAGCCTTATAAAGACTTCTGGATTTGGGATTTCGGAATAACTCTACCCTTTCCTATACCCCATGGTACTGATCGCAAGCTGTGTCTCAATCTCCCTTCTTGGGGAGCCCTAGATCAGCAGTGTGGGATTTTAGACAGAAATCAGGCCCTTCTCATTCTGCCCATTGACTTCACAGTTGTTGTTTTGTGTTTTTTTATTTATTTGGTTGGGGGTTTTTTATTTTTATTTTTTTAAATCAGAAGGGATAACAAGAGCCTTCTTTCCTTCTCTCTCAACACAGTCCCTGTTGGTCAATATTGCTTATGTGTGGACCTTGTCAAAGCCTTTGGGAATTATCATTATTATCCGTCATGATGTTAATGGGCTGTCATTGTTGGCTGAAGTTGACTTACTCTAGATGCTTTGTTTACTCAGCTAACGAAAACGCAGCTTGGAATTAAAAAAGGAAACGTGCCAAGCAATTAATCTATAACTTGGTTGGAATGCTTTGGGGATTTTCTAACATTTCTTTTATTGAATTTTTGTTTAAGTGCAGTATCCTTTTTTCCTCTGAAATTTCATTCTGGAGTTTTTTATTACATGCCATTTCTGCAGGAGGCACATTGAGCCACTGGGACCTTCTGGGTAAATATCACGTGTTTTAAAATATTTATCAATAATGAGGCTGCTTGCTCACACATTCCCTGAAAATGCCAGGCTGTGAAGCCAATTCGTTGCACAGGTTTTAAAAAGATATCAAAATACTCATGCCATAAACATTTTTGTTACAAGGCATTTTTCTTTGAACAGCATACCAGAACAACCACCACCAAAATATTAATATTAATAATAATATCCCAGAAGTTAGAAGGATAAAATACAGCTAAATCTGTAGACTACAAATATAGAAATTCTTTAAATTCTTTAAATGTTAGCAGTCTAAGAGACAGTATGGAAATTTCTCAACAGAAAGAGAGTAGAAGTCATCTATTAAGTATATACCTAGTTACACTTCAAAATTTTCTTAAGAGAATATCAGTTCTATCCTTTGGCTTGGTTGATTGATTGCCAAAGCATATGAATCTGTCCTTAACCAGCTGCACAAAAAAAAATCTCACTGTGTGATTTTTCCAGAGAATATTACCTTGAACTCTTTGCTGTCTAAAAAGTTATATCGAAAGCTTGGTTGTGAAAAATAATATTCATAGGAGATTTCCTGAAGAGTAAATTTGCCCTTAGTTCAAACCAAACAATCAGAAAACTGTATACTTGGGTTACATTGATTTGCATCCTAAAATAGCTTTTATTAAATTTTGTTTTGGCGTTGTGCCCAAGTTTGCTTTGAAGGTACAGATAGAATTGTCAAAGAAACAATGGTACAATGGGACAATAGAACAACGCTCATGCTTGCGCTTAGTGTACATTGTGAGGTTGGTGCTGGAGATGTTGTCTTACCAGGTCATTCAGTGTCATCTTTCAAGTCTCAGAAACTCTGTGCTTCTCATCAACTGATTATTGTTGTTGTTGTTGTTGTTACTGTGGGTCTTTGAGAGTTTTGTTTTGTTTTAATCTTAGGACACTTTGTTGCTTTGAAGTGGTCATCTTCCTTCTTCTAACTGATCATTTTCCTTCTTCACTCTGAATGTTAGGATGTTCAGAGCCCAAAAATGTGGCTCAATTCTCACAAACATATGTGTTGCACTAGAAACACGTTGTGGATTTTGTACACTAACTCTCACCCTTGATTTATTATATTTTATCTTATTTTTGGATTTTCCCTTTGCCCTGATATTCTCCTTTATTTACATGTGTACTTTTAGACTCCATCTTATTTGTGTTTTTGTCAGCCATCTTACATCAAATTTAGGGACAAGATGAACTGTAAGTCAATCCATAACATTGATCTTATGGAAGGTTAGAACCCTACCTGCTCTGTGCCCACTGATCCAGTAAAAATAAGAATAGAGAAGGAAATAAATGTGCAAGCATTACAATATAAGGTAATGGGAAGGGCCCTGGGGACATCCATTATCCATCCCTCGGTCTAAAGTCTTAACTGATGTACAGCCTGAAGCTCTGGGCTCCTCCCATGTGGTGAGTCTCTCAGAGACCACCCAATTCCAAGTTCGTGTCCATGACAAACTGGGAAGGCAAAGTGTTGCAGGGAGGGCAGGGGACATTAGGTTTTACTTACATCAAACCTAATCTTGCATAAATCCTTTATACTGCATGTTTGCTTATTTAGAAGTAAATCAAATGGAAGGCAACCTCTCTCTTCTCTAACTCAGCCCTGCAGCAGACGTTACCACTGTCAGCCATTCACCCTTCTAATACATGCCACACCATGCTGCTATATGTAGCACCTGCACCTCTGCCAGAGGGCTTTCTCTGAAACCACACTTGAGGCTTTTCAGAAGCATCACGCCCTGGGAACAGCCCTCAGCCAAGGATGAATGGAGATGTGGAGGATAAATACTCCAGCTTCGTCAGCCTATGGGTGTATGGATCTGATGTACTTTCTACACTGTCTCCCAGAGTTCCTCAGTGAGATAGAGCCCAAGCTGCCCACATTTTAACCTACCCATTATGCATCTTAGATGGACATTGACCTCCTTCCATTCCCTAGCTCATTTCTTCACTCCCATGGAGATATTCCTGGCATTATCTCCTAATTAAACTGCATGCACTAAAATTCTTGTCTCAGGGCTGCTTTGAGGAACCCTCACTGAGGTTAAACCCTCCTAGTCTAAGAGGGAAATGGCATCAGTCAGCCAAATAGTAAGTGTTTTTGAGAGCCTACTTGCCTTCCTTCATTTAACAATTTTTTTTGAGTGCCTACTAAATACCAAGCATTTTATGAGGAACTGGACCTAGCTTATAAACAAGAAGAGCTTGGTCCCCGCATTCCCGTTTCAGAGAAGACAAAGTTTCTGAACTCTACCATATTGAATCTCTCGCTCACAGCCTAGACTTGTTTGAGAAGCTGTCATACGTGGTATTGGCCCAACAAATGTCTTATTTGTCTCACCACAAAGCAACGCATTTTTATTTGTTCCCAAATCTACAGCAAATAGGAATTTAAAGATGATGCACTTTATCACTGCCTTTTACTGCTCAAGCATCTCTTTACTTCTCTCCTTCTGCCTGCCCACAATGTCTTCATTCCCCTAGAGAACATCCAGTGGTTCCTTAGCAGACGCAGACTTAGCCCAATATTCAAAGTCTTCCACACACTGAGTCCCCTCTGCTGTGCCAGTCTCGTTACTATTTTCTTATATAAATTCTCTATTTCAGTTGTGCCAATTCATCTGCTAACCCTTATACTTGACTTCCTAAACCTCATTCCTAAATCTTCTTTCATCCTTTAAGACTCAGCTCAAAATTTTCACCTGAAAGAGTTTAGTCTGAATTATCCATCTGCACTGTCCTAGTCTGTTTGTGCTGCTATAACAAAATGCCACAGGCTGCATCATTTATAAACAATAGAGATTTATTGCTGATGATTCTGGAGACTGGAAAGTCCAAGATTGAGGCTCTGGTAGGACTCTTGTCTGGTGAGGGCTGCTTCCTGCTTCCAAGATGTCACCTTGTTGCTGCATCCTCCGGAGGGGAGGAATGCTATGTCCTCACATAGTGAAAGGTGGAAGGACGAAGGAGAGAGTTCCCTTCAACCTCAGGCTCTTTTGTAAGGGTGCTAGTCCCATTTATAAGGGCAGAACCCTTGTGACCTAATCCCCTCCCAAAGGCCACACCTTCTAATTCTGTCCCATTGGAGATTAAGCTTCAACACAAATTTTGGAGGGGGACAGATTAAAGACTTGGTTTGCTATTACTTTATTCTGGTTTAAATGAACTAAACTAATTTCCAAACCCTCCTGCATATCTATGTTTTTAAATTCCCAACTAATTTATAATTTCTCTAATAATTGGAACAATGCTTTCTTAACTTTTATTCTGTGAAGGAGAAAAATGCAGCGCAAATAATAAGACCTGTACTGTACAATTTGGCAGCCATGAGCCCCAGGTGGCTATTGAGCACTAGAAATGTCCAAATTGAGATGTGCTACTAGTGTAAACTGCCCACTGGATTTTAAAGACTTAGTAAATACAAAGGAATGTAAAATATCTTATTAATGACCTTTTATTGATTAAATGTATAAGTGATAATATATTGGGCATATTAGTTTAAATGAAATATATTATTAATGTTAATTTTACTTGATTCTTTTTACTTTCTTTTAATGGGCTACTTGAAATATTTTCAATTGCATTCCATTTCTATTGGGCAGTGTGGACATAGACTTCTTACAGGGATAGACCTGGGTTTAAACTCTAGCTCTCCCTAAATAGGGATGAGAAGGCCCAGAGCCTGGTGCACAGTTAATGTTTAGGAGATACTTTTGGAATCATTCATGAATGAATGCATGAATGAATGAAGCACATTGGTGTGAGTATCAAATGAGATGTATATAAAAAGCCTCAGAATAATGCCTAGCACATAGTCAGTATTTGTAGACTATTAGTTCCTACTCCCTTTTAAGTTCCAAAACCATGCTACCAATAAGTTGTCTTTGTTCTGTTTTTTTCTATAACTCACAGAAACATGCTAAGCAATGAAAAATGTTGGCTGCTTAGGAAAGGATGTTTCTGACCACTCAGATGCTAACAATCCACGAGCAGCAAGAACCCACAAGAGCACATCTACATCTACACACTGCTGGGTTTCAAACCTATTCAATAGGTGAGGAGACTTTCCTCACTGTAGCAGGCACCAGACCAAATAGAAAATGACCTGCCATAGATGCCACATGCCCATGTGCATTGCTAGGTGTGTGAGGAGTGTTAGGGACTTTGTGTGGCTGTGAGATCCACAGGAAGTATTGTTGGCCGTGATGGCAGACTTGGCATCTTGAAGAAGCACTCAGGTGAACTCCAAGCGCAGAGAAGTAGTACCCTGAGCAAAAATCATTTATTCTGACTTAGAGTCTCTGCAGGGGTAAAGAAAAAAGTGATAAGCAGAATCTCCTTGTGAGGCTTCTGAGCCCTCCCGGCACTAAGAAGAACTCAGAAGGAGTCTTTAGGCCAATCGCCACAATTTTCTGATCTGTCTCTGGCTGACTGCCCTGGGAGTTTGAATTTGTATCATTAACACTCCCCAAGATTCATTGTCATCTTAGAATGCAGAGAGAAGAAATCATACACGTGCATTCTAACAATACAATCATGGAAGCAATTTATTTTGAACATTACTTTAGAGAGAGGCCTTTATACAACCGGAGATTTAATAAATACATGGATATGAGACTGCATTTTTCACTTAGGTTCATCAAACACAGAGAGATTTCCCATTATGGAGAGAGAGAGTTTGGAATCAAGCTGGAGTTTTCCTTGCAGAGATTAAAAAGACAGATGGTAAGGTGCTGTGCTCAGGGAAAAGGCCTTTATAATCAAGGAATTAGAATTTATTCCTCAATCTGCCATTTAGGTTCAGCGTCTATGCACAGGGTCAACTCATATGCCATCAAAAGATTCCATCATTTCAATTTCCTGTGCACCATCAAGCCAACATTACAATTCTGTGAGTCTCAGGGAAGACACCCTTCAGGAAATTAAAATTTCTGTTTCAATGGTGTCTAATTCCACTGCGCAGATATACACATATGGATATATACACAGTCAATAAATGGCACTTCCATCACAGGATGAAAACTCCTATTGATTTAGCCCTTGAGCTTTACATACATTACTACATTTTACCATCTACATGTAAACATCTGGGTGTGTCATCCAGATGTTGGCTGTTCACTTGTCCACTTGTGCTGCTCTGTTTTATTCCAAAGGCAATCTGAACACAAAACCAGCTCTTTCGCTCTTTTCCACAAAACACCCAACCACACCAAATATGCTATAGTTTTATTTTTTACTTATCTGAGAATCGTGGGATCTAGGCAAGGAATCACAACCCATGATATTATCATTTATAAAATCAGGGAGGTGAACATGCACCTTTCCTGCATTGCCAGAATGTTCCAATGATTCCTTTGTTATAATTAACAGAAGCAACATGAGATTCTCTGAAAATGTGGCTTATCACTTGAGGACCATCATTTCCATTAAAAAAAAAAATGCATGCATTAGTGAAGCAAAACCACAAATAGAATCCCCATTTGGAAGTGAGTAGCATTTTACAGTTTCAATTGTCAGTTCATTGTATCCACCATGTACCAAGTTCTGGGGCACCAGGGGGAGAAATGGACCCTGGCCACTAGGAGCTCAAAATCAGGTTGGAGAGATATCAAATATATACCCAAAATATTCAGGAGTTACATAACAATATAACAAGTTTGTCACAAAATGAGACCAGTGGATATGCTGAAAGATTGTTTAGCCAGAGCCGCAAAATCGTAAGCAGAGAAATGCATACTGCAGAAATGAGTAAGTGTAGGCCTCCAAGGTGGGTGGAGTTAAGGATGCATGAAGAGAAGGGATGAAGTGGGGAGGCAGGCCCACCTGGGCAGACTGTGGGCCAAGGAAATGTGTTGTTCATCTCAGAGATCAGAACAGTTGGAAAATTGGGAGCCTTGGCAGAACCAAATTAAAAATGAGCCAGTAGATTCATCATGAACTCTTCCAGAGCCCCAAGGATTCTGAATCCCACTTAAATTCACATATGTGTCTTAGATATACTATCAAAGGGGATCTTGTCCATAATCTCTTATCCAGAGTCTCCCCTGCTTAACTGTGCTCTTCGATAAATAATGTAAATGTGACAAGGACACTGGAGGAGGTTTTCTCTGGCTTTAGCTTACAAATCAAGCCTTTCACTCTGAATGGTGCCAGAATAAGTTAAAGGTTATAAAGAGATTTGAACAAGGACCGTACCATGTGATCACACAATCAGGCCATCAAGAAGTGTATCTTGGAAATGTGCTTTGTGCCAAACTCCCATAATAACACTAAATAGCACCTTAATGTGCATGCATATCTTTCAGATGCTGTAATGAAAAGTGGAAAGAATTGTGACTTCTCCATACAGGGTTAACTCTTCAGCTCTCTTCTCCAAAAAGGGAAAAGATGTTTAAGGCACTTGCTGTGGGTTGAATTGTGTCCCCCGAAAAAAGACATGTTCAAGTCCCAACCCCAGCACCTCCAAATATGACCTTATTTGGAAATAGTAGGTGATCAAGTTAAGATGAGGTCATCAGGGTGGGTCGTAATCCAATATGATATGATAGCCTTATAAAATGGAGACATTTGGGTGCAAACACAGGAACGCACTGGGAGAAAACTGTGGGAAGACACACAAGGAGAAGATGACCATGTGATGGAGAGATGCACCTACAAGCCAAGGTGTACCTGTGGGTACCAGAAGCAAAGAGAGGCCTGGACCAGATCCTTTGTTAGCAACTGCAGAGGGAGCACAGTCCTACGGACACCTGGATTTTGGACTTCTGGACTTCAAAATTGTAAGACAATAAATTTCGATTGTTCTAAGCCCCCCAATGTGTGGGACATTGTTACAGGAGCCCTAGGAAACTAAGAGAGCCCTTTATTGAAATCCCTTAAGAAATTATTTAAGCAATGGTAAAGAAGAGTGAGCAAATTCTGCATGAGTCAATCTTTTACTCAGTGCTTTTTTGGAAACATTCCAATAATCAAAGATGATATTTTTTATATCACTGCTTAAGTTCTACTCTTCTTACAACTGTGAGAAAAGTTTCCTTATTTTTACCTCATATTACTGTTGGGAGGAAAAAAAAACAGAGTTCTTCTGTAAGTCATTATGCTCTGAAGATATTTAATATCAGGCTGATTACTGAATAAAAAGATCTGGTTACCATCACATTTAATCCACCAGAACTGAATTATATCCACTGCACAGCTCTTTCCTCCGTTTCCTCTAATTTCCCTCCATTCAGCCACCTTTGACTACATTCCAGTTTCTAGCAAATGCTGCTGAAGCTTCAGCTATTTTCCTTAGATTATATAATTTTCCCGAAAACTCAGAAGTTGATCTGCTTAACAATGTATTCAATTTTCCTCTAAAGCAAGGTATTATTTTCCATCTCTAAGAAAGTGAGCTTTGTGATATTTCCTCTCCAATTTAGAAGGAAGCATTAGGCAGCTTGCATTGAATATTTTTTTAAAAAAATTCTGACTGCTACTCTGGTTCTCACTGGAGTGAAATATTTTCTCCATGTAACCAGAAATATTGACAGAAAATCTTTTCCTTTCACACATTATTTAAGCATAATTGGTAAAAGCCTTCAATGATGGACAAAGTCTTATGAGAACTACTCTTTCTCTCAACAGAAACTAATCCATTTGGATTTATGCGACTCTATTAGCTGAAGCCTTTCTGTTTAGTTAATAATATGAAATGTCTTTTAAAAGTTTTCCTGCAGTATCTCCCATGAATGTCTCCAGCCATTTCCCCTGTTCATCATAAATTTAAATGTAATAACACTTTGTACCTTAGAAATACTCCAATACTAGCAAATTGCTATAGTAGTCTACAAGATTGGCTCTAAGATTGTTCATCAAAGTAAAAGAACTGTTGAGATAAATTAGCTAAAATAATAGGGCATTATAAAAAATGAATTATTAAATCCAAAAAACTATCATATAAAAATCATCCTTTTTATTATATTTAATAAAGAAAGTGGACTTTGAATAATACTTAACATTTAGTGTATAAACTCTAAGACACTCAATTTGAAGGAATTGATGTGGGAATTTTGGGGCAAATCACAGGATTCAGTCTTGATCCTTACACTAATTTTCCTATAAGTTCATGGCCAAGTAACTTCACCTCCCACTTTCTTTCCTAGTCTATGAAACAAAATAATATCTACCTAATAGATTCTTATGATGATCTAATAATATAATATGTGCACAAAAAATAGCACTGTTGATTTCTTAGGCTTCACAAGAACCAAAGTGTTTGTACATACACAAATCAAGCTTGCGATGCAAATTATTTACGAGAACTTGTACGTGCAAATATATAGAACATACTCTTGCATATCAATACATTTGCTGTAGAATTTGTAGCATCTCAATCCAACCTTCCCTCCAAGGCAGGAATAGCCCCTACAAAACCCTTCACAGGCAGTCACCATGCCATAGTGGGACACCTCCACTGTGGGGAAGCCCACTTTCTTGCAGGGAGACCTGTTCTATGAGAGAACAGGTCCCGCTACATGAAGGTGGTTTTGGCTGTCCTCTCTTATTTCCTCACGTTCTAGATCTGTCCACTGATGCTATACAGAACAGGTCTGATGTCTCTTTCACATAACAGCTCTTTGCTTATTTAGACAGTAACACCCCTCCACACGCAGACACACACATTCACACAAATAACAGCCGGTATCATTGGATCTCTGATGTAGCAACCTAAGAAGTTTATTTACATTGCTCACAGTTGAAAAAACTAAGACTCAGCGAGGGTAATAACCTGTCCAAAGTCACCCAGCTCATAACACAAGACCCAAAATTCAAACACAAGTCTGCCTGACTTCACAGCCTGTGCTCTTAACCACCACACTTCACTTCTCAATATTTCGTCTTCACGTCAAACAATTCTGTTAGCCCAGTTCTTTTAGTCCTTCCTCATGTGGAGCATTTCTCTAGACCAGTGGTCCCCACTCTTTTTGGCACCAGGGACTGTTTTCATGGAAGACAATTTTTCCACGGACTGGGGCGGGGTTGGGGGATGGTTTGGGGATAATTCAAGCACATTACATTTCTTGTGCACTTTATTTCTATTATTATTACATTGTAATATATAATGAACTAATTATAAAACTCACCATACATTGGGGACCCCTGCTCTAGACCTTTCTTCAATCCTGCTCCATTTACAGGATTCTCTTAATACTTCTATTAAAATGTGCCAAGCTCAAAATTAACCATAAATAATGACCAACCCCCTATGTCAACAATTCCAGACAACCTTACTGTACCTCCCTGAAAGCTTTGCTCTCCCACCCCCCCCAAAAGGTAATTTTTTTGTACTTTCTCCTTTCCAAAACTGCCTACACCTCCTCCAGCATCCCACCTGCAGCTGATGGCTGTGCCCCAGGCTCCTCTAAGAAAATAAATGCAAATCACCCGGAGCCCCCTCACAGTCCCACCAGTAAATATAAGAATCCGCCTGCAAAGCATCCACGCCCTCTCCCATCCCTCTCATCCCAACATCTCTGCCCCGTCTCTGTGGCTGGCATTTGTGTTCCTGCCTTCTCAGGGACTGCCCTCCTGAAATTTAACCTTCTTTTCCCTGTGTCATTGTTCTCCCTCTGTCTAACAATTCATTTCCATCAGAACACAAACAAATGCTAGTATTTCACAATTTAAAAAGAAGGGAAGCAAGGAAAGAAGGAAGGAGAAGGGAGGGAGGGAGGGAGGGAGGGAGGGAGGGAAGGGGCAAGGAGAAAGGAGAGGAGAGAAGTCTTGATCCCACTACCCCATTTCCAGCACCTTGAAAGCAATACTCTCATTTCCCCTGTTTCAATCTAACCCACTCCAGTAAGCATCAGTTCACTGCACACCCTGTAAGAGCACCCACCACTCCATTCTTATCTTCCACACTTTCCCCTAGTTCACTTGGCTCCTGTCACATTGGTCTTCCTTGTATATGCCAAAAAACGTGTCATGCTTGTTGCCCCATTACAGCTTCATCTCATGATTCAAGTCTCATCCTAAATGTCACCTTCCCAAAAAGGTCCCCTCTCCTCCCTAACCCAAGCACATTCTCACACAACTTCCTTCATTCATTTTCTTCACAGAATTTATTACTCTCTGAAATTATCATACTTATTTGCCTCCTTGTTTTTATTCTATCTCTTCCCACTGGAATGAGAGCAAGGATCTTACTTGCCTGTTCACTGCTATATCACCAGTGCCTAGAACAACACCTGGCCCACAGTGTACACTCAAGAAATGCCAGTGAATAAGTGGATAAAATTGAAAAATAAACCAACAGTATTTTATAATGCAACAATTGCCCTAACCATGAACATTGTTTTAGATTTAGCAGAATCATTTTTTCAAGCATCATTCATTTCATTAAATTAATGTAATTTAATGTAAGACAAGCTTATTAAGCATCTACTATGGCAGATATTTGGGGTGATGCAAAAGTGAAATACTGTCCTGGGCCCTGCTCCTGTGAAGAATGGATAGGGAAAGAGATATCCACAAATAATGGGGATATTCTTGAAAGTGCAACCTCATAGAATCATAATCTTAAGTGCTTTGAGGCTGTGGGAGGTGATGTGACAACTAAAATAAACAGAAGGGATAATTGGGAGGATGCAAAGCATTACAGAATTTCCAAGGACATTGAGAAAAATTCTTCTTGGGAAAGGATCTGGGTATCCTTTTTGAGCTAACCCTGGAAGAGTGCATTTAATTTTGACAACCACATATGCTAAGTGGAGGTGAAGCATGGCAAAGATGAGTTGGTAGGAAAGACATGCTCCTTGCAGAGTATTTTCCCAAGCCTTTCTCAGTGGGCACTAGTGGTCTGACCTGCCCTTGGCCTCCAAGGCAGCTCAACAATCCATGATCCTGCATGGACCATTTCCAGGTTCTAAGTTCTCCCCATAATTTAATTCAGATCCTAAAGACGTACATGCCTAGTTCTATCTTCAGGTGGATTCATAAGGATGTTCTCACTCAGGAACACCAGGTTTCAGTAAACACACTCAGGCATGTTCAGAGACAAACCTACGAGGAAGCTTTAGAAGCATTTTGAAGAGCTAAAAACCATTGCATTAATGTAAGATGTTGTTGTTTAAAAAGTAAACCAGTTTGTGGAGAACTATTAATATTATTGAATGGCTCCAATGTTAGTGATCTGGGATAAGTGAGTCCAAAGAAATGAAGCATATTAAGTGTAATTACACATCCATTTCTTGTGATGTACGACCACGTGAAGCATTACTAATCCCCAAGCAGATACCTGCCGGGAGGACTAGGGAAAACAGCTGTTTGGTCCACAAGAAATGAACCAAGTGAATTCCAAGTACTGGGGGCATTCGAGTGCCGATTTCCGGAGTCAAACCCTGTCCACTAAGCTCAGGATTTATAAGGAATTAAAGAGGATTCCATCAGAAGGTACATTTGTTTCAAGCATAAATCACCCTGCCAACTCATTTGTTATTGTAATAACCTCTCTCAGCGTTTATATTATTGGAGAGGACTTCTTTTCAAATGAAAAATGACGTACCTGATTATTTGCATGGGACTTGGCGTCATACTCATTTTGGCTTCTTGTTTGAGTCAGTGAGAGGGCCAAGGAAAGGCCTTCCCAGCCTTGCATGCGTATCGATTACAGTTAATGGAGTTCATAAGTTTATGATGTGTCGGAGAATTAAAAAAACAAGAGCTGTAATGATGGAAGCCGTGCCAATTCTACCGGTATATCCAAGAAGGCTTCAAGATTTCAAGCACTAAAAATAGTTAAAAGTATCTCAGAAACTGTTTACATTTAACAAGGATAATTATATGAGCATGTAACTCTTTCCCATCATATTAGAATGCTTTAATAACCTATATTTTATTTATATCTAGTTGCTGAGTTTATTAGTGCTTATTATAGGATATGTTCTTAATTTTATGTTTTACAAAACAATTTGAATAATCGGAATTACTTTTGTGAATCCTCTTCCAATTGCAATAAGATGGGTAAATTATAAAAAGCCATTTTCTAAACATGCTAACAGGTGCAGGAAAGATTGACAGAGCAATACGAGAAAGTATTCTTAATGTAGGCTTTCCAAGATTTTAAATGAAATTTCTTTAATGAGTGCATATCATTTGTAACGGGCCAGGTTTACTACTCAGGGGATGCTGAACATAGACTATAACAGTATATTTTATTTAACAACAACCATAATCGGAGTTATGTGATACGTAGATGTGTGTATAAAATGAAAATCAGCTAGAATTAGATATCTAAAAAAATTTTTTTAAAGAAACATTGGCAGAAAATGAAAACCAATAGAAAATAACAATTTCGGATTATTGAAGAAAACTGCAAATTAGAGGAATAGATTTTTTTTTTTAAGATTTCAAAAACCTGCCCCCATGAAAGCAGTAGGAGGTGCTGACCTTTAAGCTCTACTAGGTGCCTGTGATCTTGGTCCGGCCACCAGTTGAACTGAGTAATTCAGCCAAGTCTTCCTAAGCACTTAATGAGTGTGAGCCCAGTACTGCGGATCCAAAAAGGAATGAGAAACATGTCTCCTCCCACAAGGAGCCATCTGTCCAGAGGGTGGCCATACATTGTAAACCTGAATCAAAGATTGGCCTGGTCACCCAAATATATCACTCCTCTCTATTAGACTGAGATGTGGAATAGTTCCTTTCCAAATCACTGTGTATGAATTACCAAATGTCTGATTTTCCTTCACAGTCTTTCAAGCCAAAAGAAATGTTACCTGAGTAAGGTTCTCAGAACGGAACTGCGATGTGAAGCCTCTAGGAAGTTAGTTGCCTTTAAGAAGTTCTAAACATAAATTGAATTACTGAGAATTCTATTCATTGAAAAACACATTATATTGCATCATGTCCTTTTCAAATAGAGTGAAACTTGCTTATATTAAATTTCTAGGAACCCAAGGAAAAAATTTGATATAGGATGGAATTTGATATACTCTAGAAATATTACACGTGCATGTAATAGACCTGGATTTCCAATTTGATTGCTATACACGGGGATTCAATACAGGTGGGTTCAATATTGGGAAGTTTCATTGAATTTGCATTTGTATTTTTTAGGACATATACGGTACGTGTTTCCTCAAGGTAAAAATCAGATTCATTCCCAAGTCTAGAAAAGCTAAATATTCATGGGAACAGGAATTCTTGGAGGAATTTTGACCAGATGAAAGTAATGTAAGCAATCTAGTTTTCACTTCTTTCTACTTTAATACTAATTTAATTGACTGGGGTTTAGACTATTGAATTCTGGAATGGCATCTTTCTCTCTCTTTCCCCAGCTCTATAATTCTCCAGCCTATAACTTCTCTATTCCTTTCTATCACTGAACATTTTAATATTCATCTGAAAGGAAGTATTCAATAAAAGGGAATTATGAAAAGGTTTCAACATGCAAAGAAATTTTCTATTCCTAAGGATGTCTCAAGTCTTGGAAAGTAATAAAAATAACAAAAAGATAGTAACTGTTATGAAATTGAAATAAATCACTATATTAACATTTATCTAAAACATACCACCTCCTTAAATTATAGACACTGAAAATTACTAGGGTTGCACAAATCATTGCACAAATTTTTAGTGTTCGGGTATTTTCTTTAATTCTGAACCTGAATACCATTGTTGGTAGATTTGAACTTGACTGTGAGAAACTGAGATTTATAAATCCTTCCCTTCCCCATGGAAGACTCTAACACAGGCATGCCATGGAATCAGTGAATAAATGGGTGATCTAAGTATATAACTCTATTTAGGAACTCTTGGGTACTTTGACAAAGATGCTACTTTCACATGAAAGAACCAAAAACTGAAATCATAAAGTTCATGCCTGTACAATTCTATAATCACTTCCAAATTCTACTGATTTCACTCAATGTTTCAAGTAAGCAAGTGTAATGAAATAAATAGAAATATCTGTTTTGGGTACCATAACAGATTGACCTCCCAACAGATTAGGCACTCTGAGCTATTTGCCATTAATAACAAGACAGGTCATGCATATATACAAAATAATTCCGATCTCTTTCACCTGAAATATTTTGCATAGTTGCCTCAAAAGTTATTTTTCATCATCAAAACAAGTATATATAATACTTAGCTACCTAAGCTCTTCTTCATACATAGGGCTGTGCTAGGGATCTAGAAGTTTACAGAGGGAGCCACTGCCCTTTGGAGCTCTACATACTTGGTTTATACCACACAATAATGTATTTATGAGGGAGGTAAAGTCAGTTATTGACCATTATAATAATAATAATCGGCCGTTAAGTCAATAACTGACTTTACCCCCCTCATTGATCAAGGAGTGTGATACAGTCCCAGCATCCAATATATCAAAAGGAGGCAAAATAGATCTAAAGGAGAGATAACCAAATGAACATACAGAACATCGAAAAATGAATTAGTTGAATAACTGATGCAGAGTTAATGCGAATCTTATGTAACACTTTGGTGGCTCCATGAGAAGTTTTCCTAAAACAACTGTCTCTCTCTTTTTCTCTTTCTTTCTCCTCTCTCTCTCTCTCTCTCTCTCTCTTCTTCCCAGTCCATCCTCGTCCCCCTCCCCACACACATACCCCAGCTGTGATGGCCAAAATACAGCCCCTGGAGACACCTTCATCTTGGTTGCTGTCTTGTTCCTAACAGCAGACACTGCTGGAGAAAGGCCACATGGTCCACAGGAGACATCCCTTCACCGGAAGCCCCAAACCCCCATACTGGAGCTGGTGTGGGCACCTAATGCCTGACCAGATCCAGTATCTGCCAACTGAACTCAGCAGCTGCCAACCCCTCATCCAGCCCCTCTTCTCTGGGCCGTTTCTTGTCCTTCCTCTTGTTATTCCCAGAGCCACCAACCGTAAAGAGCCCCCAAATGAAATACACCAAAGTCCATTAAGAATCACCTAAAATATCAACACAGTTTGAAAGCAGGCTATTAACAGTGCATATGTGAAGTTGACAGTACTCGTGATAAGCAGGAAAACCAACAATGCATACTAATGTCTCGTATTTGTATAGCACGTCAGTTTGCAAAGTGCTGTCATAACACTCTGTTGAGGTAGGCAAAGAGGGTATTATTTTCCACATGAAAACACTTGGGCTCAGAAGGGTTAAATCAAAGAGGCAAAACAAAAATTAGAATTCCGTTCTTGGACCCACAAAGTCACTGCTCTGTACACTCTACGAGAGGCCCCTCAGGAAACCCATTGGAAGGTCCCTGTAAGATAGTCCAGCTTTGGGAGCTTGTCTTTAAAATGCTTTCAGTTTTCCAATTCGGACTGTGGATCAGATTGCCTGTGGCAGCCGTGACATTTGCATATTCTCTGGCCTCCCCCAGCAGACAGAACCAGAAGGGGGGCAAGATTTGCATTCCAAATCACACCCCAAGTACCTGATACCCCTGCCCTAAGTGAGTCAGAGTTTGTGAAGAGCCAGTCCCCATCCGAACAGCAGTCTCCCGAAGAAGCACTAAGAGGAGCAAGGTCAGCACGACCTGTCAGCCTGAGGAGTGGCCAGTCAGGATGCCATCCAGGTCCTATTCATCAATCTCTGAAGCCAAGTGATGGAGGAGCTTCACCCTTGAGCATGGACACTGGAGACAAATTGCACAGGTTCAAACCCCAGTTCTGCCACTTACACACAGTGACTATGGGCAAGTCGATTAATCTCCCTGTGCCTCAGTTTTCTCATATGTAAAATGGGGATGACAATAGGGTTATTATGATACCTCACAGATTACGAGAGCAAATGGGTTTAGTAGAAGTGAAGCATTTAAAACAGTGCCTAGCACCGAGTGCTTATTGAATGGGTGTTGGGTATTAATAAATGAAGGGCTTCTTTTCCTGATTATAGATCTTTGAAGCGGCACACAATGCTGATAGCCAAGGCAGGCTGATGAGCTCAGGTTAATGAGATTTCCAGCACCTAGTGTAATATCCACAGCTAAATACTTACTATGGTAAGTATTCGATATATATATATATTCATTAAAGGATAAAATGGTGCAAAGTCCAACATTTTATCCTGTAATGAATTGTTCATTTTACCTGGATGAACAATTTAAAAATGAACCACATGGAATCAAGCTTCCATTCTTTGGTCCTAATAGACCAACCTAATTCCCAAGGCCTTTGAAGTTTGTCCTGAGAAGAAGCAAACCATAGATTGTGAATTTTGTTTTGTCCTATTTTAATAAGCCTTCATGTAAATTCTGGCTGAGATCAGCATCATTATCCTTTCCGGAGGCAACATAGGTGGCTGCCCTGCTGAGTGGTGATCTTCCTCTGCAAACACGCACTTCATCAATCCTGTTCCCACCCCACCCTCCGTTCTCCCTCTTTTTCGTCTAACTTCAGTCCCGCACTCACCATCTACCTGCGCTGTTTATGGCTTCTTAGTACAACACCATTTCTTGGATATTTTGGAGAACAATGTGATAACATTTTCCAGAGGTGTTACTTATTTTCTAATAAATAACTGAATTGCTGAAATACTATTTGACTACAAAAAAAGTTGGTAAGCTTTGAGTGCTTCTCAACTTCAATGCACGCATGAGTCTACCCGACAATATTTTAATCATTATGGTATTTGAAAACATAAAGTGAAGCTATCACTGCGCACATGGTAAAAATGGCAGCCATTTGGAGCCACCCATGAAGATGTTAAGGCTGAGCTCCTGGAGAGCTGTAGATATTTTCAGCATGGGCAGGAAAGAGCAAATTTCCCTAAAAGAAAACATATTGACAACAAGGAAACAGGTTGCTTCTATTGTCAGTGTCCTAACAACTTTCTTAAATTAGCTTTTTAAGAGAACCCCTTCTGCATGCTTGATGACGCTCAGACCACCCAAGTTAATTTGATACAAATGTAATTTAAAAGATTCCATGTGTGTCCTACAGAAGATTTGGGTATGTGAGGTTTGAGGTTTCTCTCTCTTTACTTTTTAAAAACTTGGTGCAAGTTCTTTGCCATACACACGCTTTTGAAAGTGAGAATTTTCTGCTCGATTATTACTCACGATCTAAGATAACATTTCAAGTGAATAGATTTTACAATATCCATTACCATTACCATTAACATCAAACACAAATCAAGAAGTTGGTTCTTCCAGTGAAGCATGTGGGCATAATTTCAATTGAAGTCTGTAGAAGTAACAGAGAAGAGATGTTGGTTAGTAGGTGATGTATTAATAGTTGATTGTATGTGTTGGGCCACGAAAATAAAAATAAATTCTTTTGTAGAAGGCTTAAACCAGAAAAGGAATTTGAGTTGTTCTATTGCAACTTCTTCCTTTTAAGGATGAGGCAACTGAAGTCGAGACTTCCAGTGCTGTATCTACGACTCCTTAACACTTTTCTATAGTCAGTAGATCACTTAAAAGCAATTGGAAAGCTAAGAGAAGAACTTGTAGGTGATTCAGTTTAATTTATTTTTATCCATCATCTATAATGAACAGGGTTTTTTGTTAATTTTTTTACATGTAATATCAAACTCATAGCATAAAAATTCCTAGGTCTAAAATTGGTCTAGCATTGACTAAATGTGCCAGAAGTTAAGATTTAATTCTGTTTTTATAACATCCTTAGCGAAAGTGGAGAATGTAGGATTCAGAGTCAGACATTTTGAGGTTCAAATCCTAGTTCTGCCTCTGGCTGTCTTTGAACTTTGGGGAAATTAGTTAACTTCTCCAAGGGTTAATTTGCCCAGCTAAAAAATTGATAAAAGGCCATCGTCAGAATTAAATGGGGCAAGTTTTGTGCAGTACTGAGATGGCAGTGGGTTAGGTGGGTGTATTCTGTTGAGAGGTCTTGGGCACTCTGAGGTTTCCAGTGTGCCCAGGCCCCCAGGCCACCAATCACTCAGGTTGCAGATTTGTCCTCAGTGTTTGGCTGAGAGTACAAAACAAGCCCATCTCTCCACCAAGATGAATTAGTTCATACCACTTTGCAAAGATGAGACTAAAAGAAATGACCCAAAGGCACGGAAGGGAGAGTTCAAATTAGGAGTTTCATAGATCTGTAAACTATAAAGAAAAAAAATTATGATCTATACCATTTTCATATGTTTTACTCAAAGACACAGAAATGAAAAGAAATACGCCCCTAATTTAAGAACAGGAGGCCAAGTGTTAAATCTGGAACAGTCAAATAAAGGTGAGTCATAAAACTGTCAAGGAAAGACAGCTCTTAGGTTGAGAAGCTCTATCCAAGGCTTCTTCAGACACATCAAAGGAAAGCCGAACTGAGAGCATGGAGAAGAGATGTCTTAGGGCAAATCATCAGATACAAGCTCCAGCGGTCGCCATCGACTCAGTACTTAAGCAAAATTTGCTATAGAAAAACTGCCTTCTAATGTTTTACTTGGATTGCATCGTGTGAACGAGGATTAAAAAGCCATGTCCAATAAAGTGAGGGAGAATGCCTACGACAAAAGACAGCATGTTTCTTTAGGAAAAATGTCCACATTATTCTAAAGCCTAACACCAAAATCATGTCTAGAATCAAACCTTGGATGTACTAGATTTTCACCTTTTGGGGCTAGACTCCACTCAAATAAAATGTGTTGAAATGTATACTAATAATGCATATGCAAAAGTAAATTCAATTGAAGATAGGAAATAAAGTAATAAAAGATCTGGTACATTACCTTGCACATAGATTATACCTAATGAATTAGAGCATTACTGCTATTACTAAATAAATATCTCAGGAGTCCAACATTAACCTTCACTAAAATAAGTTTATTCCATCTTCTATGTCTCAGATCCCCACATGGCTGTTAAGCCCATTCCATCATTAGCACAAAGGGGCATAAGCAGTGGAACAATTATATTCATATTTTCCCATTTTTGAAGCTCATAAGTTTCAATCCTTTGATATCTTTTTTGGATTTTGCCCTAAATTCTTTCTGTCCTCCCTAAGTGCTCCTTGCAGACCAATCATCATCCCAAGCCCACCTCTTCTCACATCACAACCCTCTCTCTATTGCCTGCACTTTTGATCCTATGGAGACCAAGGCCCTTGAACTCCTAAAGGGTCACTGAAAAATCGCTGGCATGAGGCAGATAGAGAAATATTAATAGGAGAAAAGGCATGCAAATTTATCTAACAGGCATGCATGAGAGCCTTTAGAATGAAGACTGAAAGATATAGGAGAAATTGACCATTTGCATGCTTAGGTTCAACAAAGTATGGACAGCCATGTAGAAATATGAATGGACAGAAAGGGGATGATCTGATGCTAATAGACTGAGTGGGGAAACCCAGCAGGTCTGTTTGTCCAGATTCTTCTTGGCCTCTCTGAGCAGCACCTTTCCTACTGGGTGTGGGGCAGGCCCCTCTCTGGGGTGGGGGTGGGGGGGTCTTATGACAGTCTAACAAGGTAAGTCAGATAATTTCTTTGTGGCCAGTTTTTACACAGAATTAGTTTAGGTTTCAGGAAACTTGGCTGGCTTTCAGGAAAAGAAGTTCTGGCTTTTATGACCTTCCTTGGGGAAAAGGGATTGCAGTTTCTCTGGCTATCCTCAGGGGAGAATGGAACTAAAAGACAGGGGGACAGGAGAAGGTCAGAGAAGAACTTTTGTTTCTGAGGCTGTTTCTGAGGTCTTTATTTGGGGGTATTGTTTCTGAGCCCCAATAATCCCACCTACCACATCATTTCCAATTGATTTATTCCCTTCTCCTGTTCAGTCATCCATTCATCTTCCACCTTGTCTTAGTCCAGTGGTTCTCAAACTTTCTGGTCTTGGGACCCTTTGGCACTTTTAAAAAATTATTGAGGAGGTCAATGAGCTTTTATTGATGTGGGTTATATCTGTCAGGACTTAAACTGCGTTAGATGTTAAAACTGAGAAATTTTAAAAATATTTATTAATGTACCTTAAAATAACAATCATCATCCCATTATATGTTAACATATCTTTATAAAAATTACCTATACTACAAAACAAAACAAGAGCAGTACAAACTGACGTTTTACATTTTTTGCAAACGTCTTTAGTATCTGGTTTAATGGAAGATAGTTGGATTATCATATCTGCTTCTGCATTCTATCTGTTGCAAGATGTTGCAATGGCTGAGGTAAATTAAGACTTATTTGGCCTCATGCAAATCTATAGTTGGGAAATGGAGAAGTATTTTCATAGTCTTTTCAGATAATCATGGATTTTCTTCTGTGACACTACATAACACCAAAAGGGTATCGTTTCTTAAGGTTGGTTGCAATATGGAATGTGAAACCATATCAGTGAGATGTTTGTAATCTGTTACATTAACATCAATTGGTCGTTCTTACACATTAAATGGATTGGTTGCCCATGCGTGATTTTATATCATCATGCATTATTCATTTGGCAAATATTGGTTCCCTGAGTTATGCAGATCTTCCAAATGTTGACACATTTAATTATACAATATTAAAAAATTGTATTTGTTACTATCACTACTAATCTCATCACGAAAGTCTTTAACTATTATGAAGCTGTCAAGTTCATGGTGGTGGATAGAAGTTTTCCAAAATTCTAATTTTCACTTGAAAGCTCAATTTTTTATCATAGGCAACAAATTCTGTCAGTTGTTTCTCTTGAAGTGACAGGTTCACTTTTTTCATTTTTGAGAAAGTGTCTGCCAAATAACACAGATCTGAATTATTCTCATTTTTCTGCCAATCGTTCTTTCAAGTAAAAATGGTATTCCGTGAAAAAAGCAGCTAGATTAGTTCGCAGCTCACATGATCTCACAAGTACTTTTCCTCGAAGTGACCATCGTACTTTAGTAACCAGCAGACGTGTTTTATCCATCCTTCCCATTCGATCACACAAAATGTTTAAAAGAGATATTCAAGAGCTGAGATTTAATAAAATTAATACTTTTTATTGCTTCATTAAGAACATTAAGTGAAACTAACTTTCTTTTCCCACGAATGCATGGCAGTGATGAATACACTGACTACCACTAACTGGTTTATGCTAACGTGCCTGCAGTATTTCCCATGTTGGAGCACCACCGTTTCAGATGTCTCTGCACACTTTTTAAAACCCCACTTTCCCTTCCTTATGACAGCTTCAAGAACTGATATGGAATAAAATTGCCTCTACCCCCTTAAACTTGTGCATACTGATACATCCCCGAGTCTCTCCAGACCTTACTTTGCCTTCATACTTTAAGTATTTATATGAAGCATTTAAAGGATATAAACTCTTGCTGATTGCTTGATTGATTTTTAAAATAGCTTTAAAAATCAACTGCACATTAACAGGTTAGAATACACCTGGCTTAAGAGTTCCAAGTGCCTGACTCATTAAGGAGGATGCTGAAAAGCTGAAGGGTGTCCAGGAGAGGTCAGCCGGGTTAGTAAAATGGCTAAAACCACATCCTGTTAGTACCTGTTGCAAGAAGTAATGATGTTCGTGCAAAAGATTTCTTAGAAGGACATAGAGGATACCACCAAATATTAGAATTATGTTGTGTAGAAAAGAGATTAGATGGTGACCTAGGAGTCCCAGGGGCCTATTTTTAATTTGATATTAGAAAAAAATATATCTTCTAAGAATTCTGCTTGTCCACCAATGGAATGGGATCTGTTGGGATATTGGGAGCAATAATCAACATGCCCAACAGAGATGAGACGATGCAAAGACATGGAAAAGGAAGACTGAGATATAAAGGCCTAGGAAAGAGCATAGAAAAGCCAGTTTTCAAAAGGCTCATTTTGAAGACCTCCCAATTTTACCGTGGTTTGCCTGCTCATTTTCAAGTGTGCACAGAGAAATAGATGTGTCCAGAGGTAGACCACAGTTGGGAACACTTGGTGGGTTGCATTGCCATTAAACACTTTCTTTCACCTCTCAGCAGTTCTTATTCCTTTTGAGGGCAGGGGTTAGATTGTGGCATCCTTAGGCATGTGGTTGAAAGCCATGGAAGCACCTTCACAGGTGTGCAGAAACGTGTGTACACAATTTCACAATGGCCATGGACCCCAGACTAAGAACCCTCACGTTAATGACTTCTAAAGTATTTTCCAACTCTCAGATTCTATACTTCCGTACATTTCAGGCATTAAAGCACCTTAATAAAATATCATTGTCACAATTCCTTGTTCCATTGATTATGAGAGTAAAACGAAATGTTTGATGAATTAAAATGAGTTGGGCTAGGCTGGCCAATTCTTCTGTATGGCAAAGTCAAGTTATCTCTGCCTATTAGCTAGGGGAGAGTGATTATCTCCAGAGTCAGATAGGCTTCAAAAGGCTTCACAGTGTGCTGGAAACAAGTGGAGATTGGGGTTCATTCAGTGACAGAGTCATTGCTTGTATGTGGGCTTGAATGTCCTGTTCAGGTGTCTTCGATAAATCATTTAATCCCACCTATAAACTATAACTGTATATGTTTATATGTTTCCACATCTCTCAGGGAAATGTTGTAGTTCAAAGTAAGTGACATTTTAAGAAATAATTTGGGTTTTCCTCCCCACTAAAAAGCTCTATCAAGGCTGGAATTTATTAAAACTTGTTTGAATGCTTGCCTCAGGAAACTATTTGCTGAGAGAACTGAAAAATTAGTTGGGCAAAGGAAACGCAGCTAATACTATGTGATTAGAGCGGCGCATTTAACACAGTGTCTCATTAAATGTTCTTTGACAAATTCGCTCAGATTATCTTGGTTATGACTTGTGACAAGGACCAAGAAATGGCTTGAAGGCCTGGCGGGCCAAAGTGACAGTAAATGGTCGCTGAGTTGTGAGAAAATGCAAGGGGAAGCGGGGGCGGGGGGGAAGAAGAAGAAGGAAGCTTCAGGGATTGATGTTTGATCTGGTCTTATTTAATATCTTCATTAATGATCCGGAAGAGGGGTAAATAGCCTGTTAATTAAATTTTCAAATGAGACTAAATTGGGAGATGCTGTAAACATGCTCAAGGACAGAAAAGTAACACTAAGGCACCTTGAGAGGCCAGAAGGATGGGCTTGAACAGAAAAAGCCAAAAGTATGTGAGTGTTCTAGAAGGAAACAGGGGGCAAGGAGCAGTAGAGTCCTTTGCGTGTGTTTTGTTTTCCCTTGTTCCTTCCTTCGTTCTCCGTACAGCACACGGTTGACACCTGCCAATACCCATTGGTGGCATCACATCTGTACACCTTGAGGTCTGCTCACCGATTCTGCCTGAGGGCTCTATTCTGGCCACAGGAGCAGGGCAAGCCAGAAGTGTGGGAAAGTTAATGCTACCAACAACAGCTCTCAACCAGAAACGACTAGAGGGGAATGGCTAAGCACCTTCACCTTCTCTCCCCCCAGTTTGGGTAATTCTGCATGTTTGCGAGAATTCCCCAGCAAGACAGCTCGAGCTGCCCACTTGGGCTTGAGGTCATGCCCTCTGTTGGCTCCCTTTCCTTCCCTGTCACTTCCCAGCTCATCTACCAGCGTTGAGTGGGGTCACCTCTGTCTTGGTCC